>JARPMJ010008545.1:0-33664 GCA_033366665.1 Phoxinus dragarum | reverse complement strand
AACATCTGTAATACATTTGTTAGCTACTGACGTCATGTTTGAATTTTTATTGTAATGATCTTTTTTACAACATAAGACTTGCTGCCTAAATAACAATCTGTGACAAACACAACAAACAAAATCTAGGCCTGAATTAACCTTTTGTGCAAAGTTGTTTTTGACAAAATCAAACAAATGTTGTTTTTGTTTTAGCTGCTCTTTCTTCACCTTATTTAATCTTTTAACATTTTCTTTGTGCAAGGGATCATTTGAATACTTTAACTTACTTATTTCCTTTACTGTATTTCTGTGTTTTTCATCATTTCTGTATTTCATCCTGCTATACTTTTTCAATTTATTTTTATGTTTCTCATCATTATGATATTGTTCCCTGCTGTACTCCTTGACTTTAAGGTTATGTTGTGCATTGGCACGATATTTCACCCTGCTGTACTCCTTGACTTTATGGTTATGTTGCGCATTGGCACGATATTTCAGTTTACTTGTTTGTTTTAGTGACTCATTATATAATACATTACTATAATACTTAATCCTTTTCATAGTTTTGACACGTTGCTGAACCTCTTGGTTGTTATGATACTTAAATTGGTTGTTAAGCTTAATTTTGCTTTTAGCTCTTTTTAACAAATAATATTTTTGAAAATAACTTTTATTAGAAGAGGGGTCTTTATTTGTATCTTCACAAATATAATCTGGTGTCTCATGCTTTATGTAAACTTCACTCTGTAACTTTACACTTTGTCTTGTGCATAATCGTTTAACAGCATTTTTTTTTGTTTTGACATAACTCATAACAGAAATGACCCTCAGATCGCCTTGCACAGACAACAACTTCATAATGATTTTCATTGGAGTGTTGTAAATATATGCCTTGGTTGTACATCTTTTCATGCATACAACTATACTTTAACCATTTTCCATTATGAAATGTATAAATGTCTACCCCTAAATAGTTTGCTGTGGCTTGAATTTCCACCTCAGTGGCCCATGTGCCTACATACTTCATTTTTGAACATGATAAATAGTCTCCCATAGATGAGTACTGAGATCTTAACTGATTCTTGTATTCAACACTGTGCAATTCCATATGTTTTACAATTGCAAGTCTAACTACCCTATGAACTTTTTGTGTACCACACACCACATGTGCCACTGCCCTGAAGAAACAGTTCCCATCACCTACAATACTTTCTGTTTTACAAGGGTTACCTATTGGTCCAGTGTCTGATGGCAAAGCTATATTCTCAACCTGAAACTCAACATGTAGTTTACTACTTAATTTTTGTTTATTTTCATGAGAGAGTGGACTGAAATTAAACATTGTACTACTTATGTTTCCCAAGCATATTACATCTGCATTTGCATTACTTTTGGAAATTGTTTCAATTGCCTCATTGCCTTCTTTACAAATGTTTTTCTGTTTCTTCGTGATACATTCTCTCTCTTCTTCTAGACATGACTGTGAACTCTGAATTCTTCTCTTCTTACCAACACAATTCCTTTGTTCAGTTTTAGCAATTAGGATTTCTGCCTGACTGGTACATTTGTTACTGGTTATAACTTGGTGTACGCAAACACCACTTATTTCAAAAACCTTTTGGTTTCCGCCAAAACATGCAGCCAAATTTTGAATGTGCCTCAAGACACAGCTCAATGTTTTGTGATATACAACCACACTGAAGCCATCACCGTTAACCATCCCAGAACCACTACGGGCATGAGAATCCACAACAGCAAATTTTCCATTTTGCTTAATAATTGCACAGGTATTACCTTTCAAGGTAAAAAAGCATGTGGAGTAATTTTCAAACATTGTTTGCAAACCATCAGCTAATGTCACACATGCACCAGACAGAATGAATTCTTCATCAACCATGTCTACATATCCGGAAACAAATTCGCCGTATTCAAATGTAAACTCATTCGAATTAAAAGCATAGTGCTGAGGAAGATCTGGAATTGACAACAACTTTGCCTTTGTCGGATCCGTAATTGAACCACTTTGATGCAAATTGCCATACAAGCTATCACCATCAGTTACCACGTTATCTAAATCATTGGTTTCCCATGAGAACACACTGTGTACACTGTGCTTTGCCATTGCAGCCAAACTAACAGCAATACACTGTTTCCCTGGCCACCTTAACTTGCTGTCTCCCTGATGAAAAGATCCATGAATGCTTTCTCTTTCATTTGATGGATACACTGGACTTCCTTTAATGTTGTTTGCAGTGCATGTATTAGTATCTCCATCACTGTTAACACATGATGACATATCTGATGTCATAAACCTGTACGTTAATTCCACATATAATGAACGTATGTGCATTCAAACTCAACATAAGGGCATCGATGTGCAAAAAACAGATCATGCCAGTTTGTGTTAAACACCACAACTGATGTACCAATATCTGATCCCAGACCATGTGCATTACGAACATTACAGTCTACAACCACATAAAAATCGTTATGTCTCATAATAGCACAAGTGTCTCCATTTATGTGCACCAGGCAAGATTCATGACTGAACAAAATCTCCTGCAGTCTCTCATACAACTCGCTCTTTTCTGCATTCAGTGTTTGGTCTACTGTTACTTTGCACATTTTTATTGAAAACAGTGTATTGGCCACTAATCCAATGGGGAAAATTTAAATCTCCATATCCCTCAGTATTCTTTTTTACACAAGGGCCTATCCTTAATCAATTTTTTCTCCCTCACTATGAATGTCTTTAAGAACTGTTTTGTTCCAGGTACACACATGTTGTATCTTATTCTTGACAATTGAAGCTACACTGGAGGTTACGTCTAGAAACTTCACATTTACCTCAACAGACTGCAGTCTTACCTCATTGGCTGCAACAATGCCGGACACATCCGGACACACACAGGCAAATGAATTAGAAACATCAGCCTTACTTTTGTTGATCAATGACTTGCGCCGCTTTCGAAATCTCTTTAGGTTAGGCATCTACGGGGTAAAAAAACAAAACAAAAAAGGGATCATTTTAAAATTACACATCTCCTGTTACTCCTGTTAAGGCTTCCTCCTATTTTTTTTAATTTAAGTAGCCTAATAGTTGTTCATTTAAGCTATTAGTCAACTTTTTGCATGTTTCTGGTATTAATTTAATTGTTGGTTTATACTGGGGAGGGGACTCATCAGAAAAGGTTTGGGTTTCAATGTTCAAAAAGAACAAGTAAGATTATTATCATTCTTGTAGATTACAAATGTATAACATTTATTTAAGCATTTATATTTTTATTTAACAATTTAATTAAACATTTAATAAAGGTAGCAGTCAAGCGCCTGAATGAAGCATGCAACAGGGACTCCAGCAAAAGTGACAATATGAATATGTCGGGAAAAAAACAACAAGGACATTGTCAGTAGGGGTGGGAATCTTTTACCATCTCACGATTAAATTCGATTCCGATTCTTGAGGCCACGATTCGATTCAAAATCGATTTCGATTCAAAAAGATTTTCAATTCAAAAACGATTCGATTTTATCCATAATGATTTCTAATGGGGTTTCTGATCATGATCTACTCTAAATTAACGACCATAATAATTTTAACCAATTAATAGCTTACTATAATTTGCTAGCCTGGTAATACCAAACTCTGCTACTTCGCTTTGCTTCATAGACAGAATCTGGCATGGCATCATTGAAAGCCAATCACATAACGTTTGGTTATGCGCCAGCTCAGCAGCATCGAATGTTAGTTGGGGGGGGGGGGTAAGCAATGTTAGCTGCTTACATTAACTAAATGAGCCTACAATAGCAGACATAAGCCCTTGAAATAAAAAAAATGGCCATGTTTTATAAAAAGGTTGACAAAACAAAATAAAAACATAGAAATTACGTAAGATAACGTTAATTTAGTTGTAGATTACATTCTCATATCATTTTTTTTTTCTTTTTTCTAATGTCACAAGGAATAATCTGTTTTACTGCTTTGCACGATTCTTTTGTAGTGTGGTTTTGGTGTAGCCTACTAAAGTGTACTAAAATAAACATTCACGAGTGTACCTGACTTCTTCTCACCGCTGATTTCCTGATGGTTTAGAGGACAATTACACCGAGTCGCACCCTGTCCTTTTTCAAAGAATAGTACACCGGCGGAGCGCGAAGTATAAATGCCTCGTGGGGAGGCGCGCGCGCAGTCAGCAGAGGCGCGCGCAGCGGAGGCTCGCAAACCCATAGACGGCTCTGACAGCGCATAGACTGCTTCTTTTTCCGTTCTGATTGCCGCGCTTGACTTCTAGGTGTGTAACCTTTATTATTGTTCGGTCTGAAACGGCACCCAGTGACGGATGGTGTAGCAATATTGTTGTCCAGGTGGAAATCGGGAGAAATTCGGGAGAAAGGTCGGTCCGGGAGATTTTCGGGAGGGGCTTTGAAATTCGAGAGTCTCCCGGAAAAATCGGGAGGGTTGGCATGTATGGTGTGTGTGTGTGTGCGAGTAGGGCAGCACAATTAATTGAATTTTAATCAAATTTGCGTGATCGTGCGATATTTAAAATTTGTCAGGTCCATATTAAAGTTTTTTTGACTCCATGAGCCAATAATCAGAGTTGTTCCCTGCACCGCGTAGCTTAGTTTCTAGATGTAGAAACTGGAATGTTTTGCCGGACTGGACAAAAGCGAAGCGAACTGGGCGAGAGAGAGACCGACGGTGTCTGCGCACGAGCAATAGTGCGCGAGAGAGACAGAGGGTGTCTGCGCGTGAGCAATAGCGCGTGAGAGAGACCGAGGGTGTCTGTGCGCGAGCAATAGTGCACGAGAGAGACCGAGGGTGTCTGTGCTCGAGCGACTTCAAATAACAAGAGACTTTTCAAATAGGCTTAACAATGACTCAGAATTTTATTCACCGACATCGGGATCCCGCTTACATGGCTACCTACCAAATAAATCAATAATTTGACAAAATATTAATTTAAAAATTAGTTTAATGATTTAAAAACGATTGTATTGCTTCCGTTAAAGAACTAAGGCCATGTGTCCACCAAAGCGTTTTTTTCACGCGGCTGGCTTTATTTTTCTATTGTTGTCAATGGGAACGCCGCGTTTTTAGAACGCCAGGAGCGTAACGAGGCGCTGAGCGAGTATTTAACGCTCAAGTGCTGAGCGCTCGGCGTTTTTTACAGGTCCCGAGAGTTGAAGAATGTTCAACTTTAGGTAAAACGCAGCGCTCATCACTGTCACTTTTTAGCCAACCGTCCAATCACAGTGGAGGAGGGGCGGGACTAATACCACACGGACCCAACGGATATTCTGTATCATAGCAACGATGCGTCTCAACTGAAAAAAAAAACTGCGCTGCCAAAACGCTCTCAAGCGCCCGCGGCTCAGCGTTTTCAGCAGAGCGCCTAGCGTTTTCAGGTGGCTAAAAACGCTTTGGTGGACACACGGCCTGAGTGAGAGAGTGAGTGTCACAAATCATAAATTGTTTCTTCAACTTATTAAAATATCTTACTTTACTTCAACTATCTGTTTCTGCTGTATAGTGTGTGATTTATAAAATACCTTAGCCTATATCCTACAGCACATATTTTGATTTTGGACCTCTGGTCACTTTAAATATTATATCAGAATATTATATTACTGTTAAGGCTACTATGAATATTAAAATACGCCGAACCATGTGTCCTGTATCATAAATTAATGACCATTGAAGCAAAAAAAAAAAAACGCGTGGAAAATCAGTTCGTTATTCAGTGATGTATGATTAATTAAATGCGCGGACAGCTCACCTGCCATACAGATTACACTGAGTGGAGCAGGTGACCGGTCTAAAATGGCGGCCCCCACGACTTTCCAAAGATGGCTTCTGCCTGTATACATAGTTCCCACAGGCCAATTAATGTCACATGACCTCCCCGGAGACACCATCTTTGATGGCATAAGCTGCATACTGTCTATGATAAGCTGCTGTGTTTACAAAGTTTTACAAGCAAATTTCGAATATTTCTTTCTGTTTATAATGTTACGAAAATCATGAAGTGACAGAGATTATAAGAGACTCTATTAACACAAGACAGAGAGCGGTACAATGCGAAAATTTCAGTCATAAATGGTGTGGATCTGTATGCGCTAACGAAGGAAGGACTGCATTAGCACTTATTATGCAGCTTTGCCGCAGATAACGTTACAGTATTATTATGTGTACCATTATCTGGTATTGGCTAGGAGTTTTTACACATGAGCAATTCCGAGCCTGGAAATCACTGGAGGCGTACAATCAGTTTTCCGAGGGTTGGGTTGTGGACGTTTGCTCAAGTGCAATCATGGAAAAGTAGTCATCATAGCGAAGATATGTAGCATGATGCTAGACTATCTGTCTATTAAAAAGCCATAGCCTCCACAACTTAATTTCTATGTTCCCCTTAAAACAGTCATCGGTACTTTCTGTAACTTGCATGTAACGTTACTTATTTGTACACTGAAGAATAGGGGTGGAAAGGTACATGTATTCGTATTGAACCGAAACGGTACGGAGTCCTACGGACGTCACTGTATAAAAATAGATAAAACTTGCGTGCAAATTAATTAATATAATGCGGAACTACTTTATATGCAGGTTCTTTAGGGACATAATCTGAGATTGCAATGCTGGAATGCGTGTGTGTGTGAGAGAGAGAGGCGCGGGCGCGTTTGAACAGTGGAAACAATGTTGTTTTTGTATGTTTTTAATACCTCGTCATTTTGTTCATACATGACATCATTCAAACAGCAAATTGCATCGGTATATTGTCAAATACAAATTTAACTGAACCTCCGGCACGATTTGAACATCCACTGACCCAGCAAGAGATGATGACCATTTTCACTTTTTATCACGAAATTAACTCGTTTCAGCTTCTCCTTCTAATGTTCTGCCCACAGAAATGGCGGCGGGTCAGCTAATGCCCGTATGTTGTGACGTCATGTAGGAACTACGTATACGCGACGTGTACCGTCTTTATAAATGATCTTCTTATTAAACTGTACACCTACAAAGTTTTCAATATTTAAATGTGGACTCTCATTATGCTACCGTATTAGTGTGAGGCTATTTTGAGCCTAGTATTAACTAGCGATTTATTTTTACCCCATATACTAGCGTTCTAGCTAATCAGTTTTTAGAGATAACTCTTTACATTCGATTTTCATGAAAACACATCCCAGAGAACGATCGACTCGGTAACCATGTGTTAATGACCCCTAGGTTCATTTTTCGCTGGAATTGTCCTTTAAAAACCCACCTAACATTCTGTAATTCTGAACATGTGAACTAACGTTATTTTACACAACATTGAAAGTCTGACTTTATCTTTAAAATCTTGTTCACTGGAAAGAAACATTATGCCACATACCGTGCTGAAAAGTATTAGCTGAACTTTCTCAGAGGAAGATCCGGTAACAGCAACAATAATCCAACACTTCTTTATCGGGTAATAGTCCTTGTTACACTGTCCAGCGACACTGTTCGCTCCGTGCACAATACGGCGACCGTTGGCGTTCGAACTCTGAGTGTGCGGGCCAGTACTTCCGGTGAAAACTTCCGGTGATCTGACAGCGAGAGCGGGAGACAGCGAGAGCAAGAGAAAACAGCGACCGAGTAGGAAATATTCTAACAGTCACTATTTTATATAGATACAATATACAATGGGCCTACCCGATTTTGACCACAAGAGGGCAGTATTGCCCTATGTATGACTTATTTTTTGACTAAAAAGTGCATTCTGGCTGTTTTTTAACTTATACATAATTCTTAAATTGAAATAAAAGAACAAAATGGGTTTAGTTCTGATATTTGTATACTATTATATAGAAATAAATGGTGTATAATACATTTTTTAGAAGATATGAGGCTTTTAGTGTTTCCTTTTTTGGACATTACTTTAATCCCTCGCCATAGCAAAACCGTTTGAGATATTTAATATCCGTTCACAATTTAGCATCTTTAATGTATTTTCATCATGTTGAAAAAGTTTGGTGTGAATAAAAATAAAATAAACCACCGCTAAAAACCTCGGAGTCTAAAATATACCAAAACTCACATTCAAACCAAAATATCTGACTTCTTGTTGGTCGGAGCTAATGACTGTAAATTAGAAAGTTGTCCGGATCGAAGAGAAGAATATACGTACCGAGTTTGGTTACTGTAGGTAAAACTAATACCCCATTTTTGACTAAAGGTGGCGCTACTGAGCCCCTTACCACGCCCGTTTCTGAAACTTCGCACAAGTGTACTAGGCAATAAATGTGATATGCATGTTGAGTTTCATGCAATTTGAAGCATGTTAAGAGCCTCAAATGCATCCAAAAAGAATATAAAAGTTTAAAGCGTTGCCATGGCGACAGTATTAAAGATATCAATAATCCTTTCACAGGTCTACATCTGTCGTGTGTTTACATTATACAGATGAAGTTTGAAGCAAATCGGGTAAAAATAAGAGGGTGAATTCAAAGCATTTTGAAAGTGACACACTTCCTGCTGCCAGTTGGTGGCGCTATAACTTTGACTCACAATAGTCACATTCATGTGATCGGCCTCTTACAGCGAACACACTGCTGAAGTTTCATCAAGATCAATTAATGTATGAGGATGTTATAACACACTTCCTGTTTCCAATATTCGCCATAAATTCGTTTCCTCGCCACGGCCAAACCGTTCGAGATATCAAAAATCCCCTCGCAAGTTTTCATCCTCAATGTCTTGACTTCATGCACACCTAGTTTCGTGATGATTGGTTGAATCGTCTAGGAGGAGTATTTTAAATTCCATTGCATGTGTTTTTTAAACTACGCCAAATAGCCGACTTCCTGTTGGGCTGGGGTAAAAAGTCAGAGCACGAAGGATATATGAACCGATGAGATCTATAAGTGTACCGAGTTTCATATTATTACATGCAAGCGTGTTTGATTTATGGACCAAGTTTTCGGACCCCGTTCCAGGGGGCGCTGTCGAGCCCTCCTGCCACGCCCGGGTACCAGCTTCAGTCTGGCTCTAATGGCCGCGGGTTCTGACCTGTGTGCAAAGTTTCAAGAGTTTTTGAGTATGTTAAGGGCCCCAAAAGCCCCCAAACCCTTGAAGAACAATAATAATAAATAATAATCCTTTGGAAAACAATAGGGCCTTCGCCTTTTCAAGGCTTGGGCCCTAATAATAATAGTTAAGAAGAATAATCCTTTGGAAAACAATAGGGCCTTCGCCTTTTCAAGGCTTGGGCCCTAATAATCCCATGGAAAACAATAGGGCCTTCGCCTTTTCAAGGCTTGGGCCCTAAATATATATATATATATATATATATATATATATATAAATAAATATAGCTGCAAGCAGCGATTACGGGCCCAAGCCGGTGGCACCGCCACCCTGGTGCCTTTAGTTACACTAAAGGCACCGGGCTGGCGCTGCCACCGGCTTGGGCCCTCCATCGCTGCTTGCAGCTATATTTATTTATATATATATATATATATATATATATATATATATAAAATGCCGCCACCCCCGTTGCCTTTCGGGTTCCTGTGCACGACGGGCAATAACGTAACCCCGCTTTGACTGTCGAGAAGAAGTCTGCTTTAGAGCTTGCATCAGTGTGAGTCTTTCTGCTCCCCTCCAAACACACACAGAAAAGGGGGGGGGCTGTCTGTGTGTGTGCCCTCCCTCCCTCCCCACACACACACACACACACACACACACACACACACACACACACACACACACACACACACACACACACACACACACAGAGAATGGCAGGGGGAACTCTGTCAGAGAGAGACAAAACCACATTCAAACCAAAATATCTGACTTCCTGTTGGTCGGAGCTAATGACTGTAAATGAGAAAGTTGTCCGGATCGATAAGCACAATTTACATACCGAGTTTTGTGACTGTAGGTAAAAATAACCCACCCACTTTAGTCAAAAGTATCTTGAAAGTAACACACTTCCTGCTGCCAGTTGGTGGCGCTATAACTTTGACTCACAATAGTCACATCCATGTGATCGCCCTCTTACAACAAACACACTGCTGAAGTTTCATCAAGATCAATAAATGTATGAAGACGTTATAACACATTGTGTTTTTCTTTTCTCGCCATAACTTCGTTTCCTCGCCACGGCCAAACCGTTCGAGATATCAAAAATCCGTCCGCAATTTACCGTCCTCAATGTCTTGACTTCATGCTGACCGAGTTTGGTGGCGATAGGATAATTTTTCTTGGACGAGTATATCAAATTCCAGGGGCATGCATTTTCATACAGCCCATAATAGCCGACTTCCTGTTGGACTGGCGTAAAACTTAGAGCACGAAAGTTGTTCGGCCGATTAAATCTATATGTGTACCGAGTTTCATATTATTACATGCAAACGTGTTTGATATATGGACCAAGTTTTTCGGACCACGTTCAAGGGGGCGCTGTTGAGCTCCCCTGCCACGCCCGGGTACCAGCTTCAGCCCAGCCCTGATGGCCGCAGGTTCTGACCTGTGTGCAAAGTTTCAAGAGTTTTCGAGCACGTTAAGGGCCCCAAAAGTGCCCGAGAAGTCCCACACAGCAGAGAAAGGGTTAAAATAAAGCCCCCCTCCTCTCTCACACACACAGACACTGAGAGAGACTGGCAAAATTCCCATCAAATCACATTCAAACCAAAATATCTGACTTCCTGTTGGTCGGAGCTAATGACTGTAAATTAGAAAGTTGTCCGGCTCGGGGAGATAAATATAGATACCGATTTTTGAAACTGTAGGTAAAACGAATACCCCATTTTTGACTAAAGGTGGCGCTACTGAGCCCCTCCACCGCGCCCGTTTCTGAAACTTCACACATACCTAGTACCTAATAAATCTGATATGCATGTTGAGTTTCATGCAATTTGAAGCATGTTAAGAGCCTCAAATGCACCCAAAAAGAATATAACAGTTTAAAGCGTTGCCATGGCAACAGTATTTAAGATATCAATAATTCTTTCACAGGTCTACATCTGCCGTGTGTTTACATTATACACATAAAGTTTGAAGCAAATCGGGTAAAAATAAGAGGGTGAATTCAAAGCATTTTGAAAGTGACACACTTCCTGCTGCCAGTTGGTGGCGCTATAACTTTGACTCACAATAGTCACATCCATGTGATCGGCCTCTTACAACGAACACACTGCTGAAGTTTCATCAAGATCAATTAATGTATGAGGATGTTATAACACACTTCCTGTTTCCAATATTCGCCATAAATTCGTTTCCTCGCCACGGCCAAACCGTTCGAGATATCAAAAATCCCCTCGCAATTTTTCATCCTCCATGTCTTGACTTCATGCACACCGAGTTTCGTGGTGATTGGTTGAATCGTCTAGGAGGAGTATTTTAAATTCCATTGCATGTGTTTTTTAAACTACGCCAAATAGCCGACTTCCTGTTGGGCTGGGGTAAAAAGTCAGAGCACGAAGGATATATGAACCGATGAGATCTATAAGTGTACCGAGTTTCATATTATTAGACGCAAGCGTGTTTGATTTATGGACCAAGTTTTCGGACCGCGTTCCAGGGGGCGCTGTCGAGCCCCCCTGCCACGCCCGGGTCCCAGCTTCAGTCCGGCTCTAATGGCCGCGGGTTCTGACATTTGTGCAAAGTTTCAAGAGTTTTTTGAGCACGTTAAGGCCCCCAAAAGTGCCCAAAAGGTAGTAATATAATAATAAATATAGCTGCAAGCAGCGATTACGGGCCCAAGCCGGTGGCACCGCCACCCTGGTAGGCACCGGGCTGGCGCTGCCACCGGCTTGGGCCCTCCATCGCTGCTTGCAGCTATATTTATTATATATATATATATATATATATATAAAGCCGCCACCCCGTTGCCTTTCGGGTTCCTGTGCACGACGAGCAATAACGTAACCCCGCTTTGACTGTCGAGAAGAAGTCTGCTTTAGAGCTTGTATCAGTGTGAGTCTTTCTGCTCCCCTCCAAACACACACAGAAAAGGGGGGGCTGTCTGTGTGTGTGCCCTCCCTCCTCCCCCACACACACACACACACACACACACACACACACACACACACACACACACACACAGAGAATGGCAGGGGGAACTCTGTCAGAGAGAGACAAAACCACATTCAAACCAAAATATCTGACTTCCTGTTGGTCGGAGCTAATGACTGTAAATGAGAAAGTTGTCCGGATCGATAAGCACAATTTACATACCGAGTTTTGTGACTGTAGGTAAAAATAACCCACCCACTTTAGTCAAAAGTATCTTGAAAGTAACACACTTCCTGCTGCCAGTTGGTGGCGCTATAACTTTGACTCACAATAGTCACATCCATGTGATCGCCCTCTTACAACAAACACACTGCTGAAGTTTCATCAAGATCAATAAATGTATGAAGACGTTATAACACATTGTGTTTTTCTTTTCTCGCCATAACTTCGTTTCCTCGCCACGGCCAAACCGTTCGAGATATCAAAAATCCGTCTGCAATTTACCGTCTTGACTTCATGCTGACCGAGTTTGGTGGCGATAGGATAATTTTTCTTGGACGAGTATATCAAATTCCAGGGGCATGCATTTTCATACAGCCCATAATAGCCGACTTCCTGTTGGACTGGCGTAAAACTTAGAGCACGAAAGTTGTTCGGCCCGATTAAATCTATATGTGTACCGAGTTTCATATTATTACATGCAAACGTGTTTGATATATGGACCAAGTTTTTCGGACCACGTTCAAGGGGGCGCTGTTGAGCTCCCCTGCCACGCCCGGGTACCAGCTTCAGCCCAGCCCTGATGGCCGCAGGTTCTGACCTGTGTGCAAAGTTTCAAGAGTTTTCGAGCACGTTAAGGGCCCCAAAAGTGCCCGAGAAGTCCCACACAGCAGAGAAAGGGTTAAAATAAAGCCCCCCTCCTCTCTCACACACACAGACACTGAGAGAGACTGGCAAAATTCCCATCAAATCACATTCAAACCAAAATATCTGACTTCCTGTTGGTCGGAGCTAATGACTGTAAATTAGAAAGTTGTCCGGCTCGGGGAGATAAATATAGATACCGATTTTTGTTACTGTAGGTAAAACTAATACCCCATTTTTGACTAAAGGTGGCGCTACTGAGCCCCTCCACCGCGCCCGTTTCTGAAACTTCACACATACCTAGTACCTAATAAATCTGATATGCATGTTGAGTTTCATGCAATTTGAAGCATGTTAAGAGCCTCAAATGCACCCAAAAAGAATATAACAGTTTAAAGCGTTGCCATGGCAACAGTATTTAAGATATCAATAATTCTTTCACAGGTCTACATCTGCCGTGTGTTTACATTATACACATAAAGTTTGAAGCAAATCGGGTAAAAATAAGAGGGTGAATTCAAAGCATTTTGAAAGTGACACACTTCCTGCTGCCAGTTGGTGGCGCTATAACTTTGACTCACAATAGTCACATCCATGTGATCGGCCTCTTACAACGAACACACTGCTGAAGTTTCATCAAGATCAATTAATGTATGAGGATGTTATAACACACTTCCTGTTTCCAATATTCGCCATAAATTCGTTTCCTCGCCACGGCCAAACCGTTCGAGATATCAAAAATCCCCTCGCAATTTTTCATCCTCCATGTCTTGACTTCATGCACACCGAGTTTCGTGGTGATTGGTTGAATCGTCTAGGAGGAGTATTTTAAATTCCATTGCATGTGTTTTTTAAACTACGCCAAATAGCCGACTTCCTGTTGGGCTGGGGGTAAAAAGTCAGAGCACGAAGGATATATGAACCGATGAGATCTTTAAGTGTACCGAGTTTCATATTATTACACGCAAGCGTGTTTGATTTATGGACCAAGTTTTCGGACCGCGTTCCAGGGGGCGCTGTCGAGCCCCCCTGCCACGCCCGGGTCCCAGCTTCAGTCCGGCTCTAATGGCCGCGGGTTCTGACATTTGTGCAAAGTTTCAAGAGTTTTTGAGCACGTTAAGGCCCCCAAAAGTGCCCAAAAGGTAGTAATATAATAATAATAAATAATAATTAAAGCTGCAAGCAGCGATGAAAGGGCCCTCGCACCCGTGCAACCGCCACCCGGTGGCTTTAGGAAGACAGAGCACGGTGGGCAATGTGCATTTAAGTAGGTAACTATAGGAGGAGTATGTCAAAGTCAGTTACAAAAATGTCCTTCATTATGGGGATAATAGCATGTGTTATCACTCAGATAAGTGTTGCTAGCATGCTTTAGCATGTTTCTAGCATGTTTAGAACTCAATGGCATTTTAAATATGTCGCTAGTAATGCATCACAGTGTAAAACGTGTCACTTCCTGTCGACGGTAGGTGGCGCTATTACTTTAACTTAAAATTGTCATGTAGATGTGTTCAGGGCAGGACTCTTATCAAACGTGTGAAGTTTGGGGCAGATTGAACATTGCCTTCTTCAGTAACACCAACTTCCTGTTTCATTGCATTAGCGTGCTTTAGCACTTAGCTAAGAATTGCTAGCATGTTTTAACATGTTTCTAACATGTATATAACTCAATTGCATATTTAATATGTTGCTAGTACAGCATCACAGTGTTAAACATGTCACTTCCTGTTGCCAGTAGGTGGCGCTATTACTATAACTGAATATTCTCATGTAAATGTGTTCAGGGCAGAACTCTTATCAAACGTGTGAAGTTTGGGGCAGATTGAACATCCAATGCCTGAGTTACAGCAAATTCCTATTTAATTGCAGTAATAGCATGCTTTAGCACTTAGCTAATGTTTGCTAGCATGTTTTAGCATGTTTCTAGTATGTTGTTAACATGTTAAGCACTTGCTGGCAATTTTTTATATGTTATTAGGAGTCCAAAACAGTGTTAAACATGTCACTTCCTGTTGCCAGCAGGTGGCGCTATGACTGTAACTGAATTTGAGCATGGTCATGTGTTCAGGGCAGAACTCTTATCAAACGTGTGAAGTTTGGGGCAGATTGGACATTGTTTGCCTGAGTTACAGCAACTTCCTGTTTCATGGCGAAACATCAAAATTTGTCAGGCCGCCGAGGACACGCCCTTCGACGAAAACTCTAGATCTTCGCAATTTAACGTCGCAAAGGCCTTAAGATTACACTCACCAAATTTGAAGATGATCAGATTAAAACTGTAGGAGGAGTTCGTTAAAGTACGAGGCCTGAAAATGGCAAAAACTGCACAAAAATCAGAGAGGAAGTTCGAAATGGCTGACTTCCTGTTGTGTTTAAGGCTATGCTCCAAGAGACTTTTTTGTAGGTATTGGGTCATTACATGTATGTACCGATTTTCGTACACGTACGTGAAACGCAGCGGGAGGCGCACTCCGTTGAACCTTTATAGGTGGCGCTATCGAGCCATTTTACCCCGCCCAATTCTGAAACGCATATCAGATGTCAATTTTCGCCAGTTCTGACGCGTGTGCAAATTTTCGTGAGTTTTCGTGCATGTTTAGGCACTCAAAAATGCGATTAAATGCGGAAAATAATAATAATAATAATAATAATAAACAGAGCAATTCCAATAGTGTCCTCGCACCATCGGTGCTCGGGCCCTAATAATAATAGTTAAGAAGAATAATCCGGAGGAAAACAATAGGGCCTTCGCCTTTTCAAGGCTTGGGCCCTAATAATAAAGAAGAAAAATAATCCGGAGGAAAACAATAGGGCCTTCGCCTTTTCAAGGCTTGGGCCCTAATAATAATAAAGAAGAATAATAATCCGGAGGAAAACAATAGGGCCTTCGCCTTTTCAAGGCTTGGGCCCTAATAATCCGGAGGAAAACAATAGGGCCTTCGCCTTTTCAAGGCTTGGGCCCTAAATATAGCTGCAAGCAGCGATTACGGGCCCAAGCCGGTGGCACCGCCACCCTGGTGCCTTTAGTTACACTAAAGGCACCGGGCTGGCGCTGCCACCGGCTTGGGCCCTCCATCGCTGCTTGCAGCTATATTTATTTATATATATATATATATATATATATATATATATATATATATATATATATATAAAAAGCCGCCACCCCGTTGCCTTTCGGGTTCCTGTGCACGACGGGCAATAACGTAACCCCGCTTTGACTGTCGAGAAGAAGTCTGCTTTAGAGCTTGTATCAGTGTGAGTCTTTCTGCTCCCCTCCAAACACACACAGAAATGGGGGGGGACTCACATTAGTTACATCCATGTGATCGCTCTCTTACAACAAACACGCTACTGAAGTTTCATCAAGATCAATAAATGTATGAAGACGTTATAACAGATCGTGTTTCTCTTTTCTCGCCATAATTTCGTTTCCTCGCCACGGCCAAACTGTTCGAGATATCAAAAATCTGTCAGCAATTTAGTATCCTCAATGTCTTGTCGTCAGGCTGACCGAGTTTGGTTGCGATTGGATGAATTTTCTAGAAAGAGTGTTTCAAATTCCAGGGGCATGCGTTTTCATACCACCCACAATAGCCGACTTCCTGTTGGGCTGGCGTAAAACTTAGAGCACGAAAGTTGTTCGGCCCGATGAGATCTAAATGTGTACCGAGTTTCATATTATCACATGCAAGCGTGAATCCCATTCCAGGGGGCGCTGTCGAGCCCCCCTGCCACACCCGGGTACCAGCTTCAGCCTGGCCCTGATGGCCGCGGGTTCTGACCTGTGTGCAAAATTTCAAGAGTTTTCGAGCACGTTAAGGGCCCCAAAAGTGCCCGAGATTTTGCACACAGCAGAGAAAGGGTTAAACTAAACTAGCCCCCCTCCTCACACACACACACACACACACATACACAGATCCCCCCTCCCCTCCCCACCCCACACAGACAGACACACACACACAGAATGGCAGAGAGACAGAGAGAGACACAATTCACATTCAAACCACAATATCTGACTTTCTGTTGGTCGGAGCTAATGACTGTAAATTAGAAAGTTGTTCGGCTTGATAAGATCAATATACACGCTGAGTTTTGTAACTGTAGGTAAAACTATAACTAAGTTATAACACACTTTATGCATCCTTTTTTAATCATAAATTCGTTTCCTCGCCACGGCCAAACCGTTCGAGATATCAAAAATCCGTCCGCAATTTAGCATCCTCCATGTCTTGACTTCATGCACACCGAGTTTCGTGGTCATCGGATAAATTCTCTGGGAGAAGTGTTTCAAATGCCAGAACATGCGTTTCCATACAGCCCATAATAGCCGACTTCCTGTTGGACAGGCGTAAAACTTAGAGCACGAAAGTTGTTCGGCCCGATGAGATCTATATGTGTACCGAGTTTCATATTATTACATGCAAGCGTGTTTGATATATGGACATGTTTTTGAATCCCATTCCAGGGGGCGCTGCCGAGCCCCCCTGCCACGCCCGGTTACCAGCTTCAGTCGGGCCCTGATGGCCGCGGGTTCTGACATTTGTGCAAAGTTTCAAGAGTTTTTGAGCACGTTAAGGGCCCCAAAAGTGCCCGAGAAGTCCCACACAGCAGAGAAAGGGTTAAAATAAAGCCCCCCTTCTCTCTCACACACACAGACACTGAGAGAGACTGGCAAAATTCCCATCAAATCACATTCAAACCAAAATATCTGACTTCCTGTTGGTCGGAGCTAATGACTGTCAATTAGAAAGTTGTCCGGATCGGGGAGATAAATATAGATACCGATTTTTGTTACTGTAGGTAAAACTAATACCCCATTTTTGACTAAAGGTGGCGCTACTGAGCCCCTTACCACGCCCGTTTCTGAAACTTTGCACAAGTGTACTAGGCAATAAATGTAAAGTGTCTGTCGAGTTTCATGCAATTTCAAGTATGCTAAGAGTCTCAAAAACTTTAAAAAAGAATATTAAAGTTTGATGCGTTGCCATGGCAACAGTATTTAAGATATCAATAATCCTTTCACAGGTCTACATCTGCCGTGTGTTTACATTATACAGATGAAGTTTGAAGCAAATCGGGTAAAAATAAGAGGGTAATTTCAAAGCATTTTGAAAGTGACACACTTCCTGCTGCCAGTTGGTGGCGCTATAACTTTGACTCACAATAGTCACATCCATGTGATCGGCCTCTTACAACGAACACACTGCTGAAGTTTCATCAAGATCAGTTAATGTATGAGGATGTTATAACACACTTCCTGTTTCCAATATTCGCCATAAATTAGTTTCCTCGCCACGGCCAAACCGTTCGAGATATCAAAAATCCCCTCGCAATTTATCATCCTCCATGTCTTGACTTCATGCACACCGAGTTTCGTGGTCATCCGATGAATTCTCTAGGACAAGTGTTTCAAATGCCAGAACATGCGTTTCCATACAGCCCATAATAACCGACTTCCTGTTGGACTGGCGTAAAACTTAGAGCACGAAAGTTGTTCGGCCCGATGAGATCTATATGTGTACCGAGTTTCATATTATTACATGCAAGCGTGTTTGAGATATGGACATGTTTTTGAATCCCATTCCAGGGGGCGCTGTCGAGCCCCCCTGCCACGCCCGGGTCCCAGCTTCAGTCGGGCCCTGATGGCCGCGGGTTCTGACATTTGTGCAAAGTTTCAAGAGTTTTTGAGCACGTTAAGGGCCCCAAAAGTGCCCGAGAAGTCCCACACAGCAGAGAAAGGGTTAAAATAAAGCCCCCCTTCTCTCTCACACACACAGACACTGAGAGAGACTGGCAAAATTCCCATCAAATCACATTCAAACCAAAATATCTGACTTCCTGTTGGTCGGAGCTAATGACTGTCAATTAGAAAGTTGTCCGGATCGGGGAGATAAATATAGATACCGATTTTTGTTACTGTAGGTAAAACTAATACCCCATTTTTGACTAAAGGTGGCGCTACTGAGCCCCTTACCACGCCCGTTTCTGAAACTTTGCACAAGTGTACTAGGCAATAAATGTAAAGTGTCTGTCGAGTTTCATGCAATTTCAAGTATGCTAAGAGTCTCAAAAACTTTAAAAAAGAATATTAAAGTTTGATGCGTTGCCATGGCAACAGTATTTAAGATATCAATAATCCTTTCACAGGTCTACATCTGCCGTGTGTTTACATTATACAGATGAAGTTTGAAGCAAATCGGGTAAAAATAAGAGGGTAATTTCAAAGCATTTTGAAAGTGACACACTTCCTGCTGCCAGTTGGTGGCGCTATAACTTTGACTCACAATAGTCACATCCATGTGATCGGCCTCTTACAACGAACACACTGCTGAAGTTTCATCAAGATCAGTTAATGTATGAGGATGTTATAACACACTTCCTGTTTCCAATATTCGCCATAAATTAGTTTCCTCGCCACGGCCAAACCGTTCGAGATATCAAAAATCCCCTCGCAATTTATCATCCTCCATGTCTTGACTTCATGCACACCGAGTTTCGTGGTCATCCGATGAATTCTCTAGGACAAGTGTTTCAAATGCCAGAACATGCGTTTCCATACAGCCCATAATAACCGACTTCCTGTTGGACTGGCGTAAAACTTAGAGCACGAAAGTTGTTCGGCCCGATGAGATCTATATGTGTACCGAGTTTCATATTATTACATGCAAGCGTGTTTGAGATATGGACATGTTTTTGAATCCCATTCCAGGGGGCGCTGTCGAGCCCCCCTGCCACGCCCGGGTCCCAGCTTCAGTCGGGCCCTGATGGCCGCGGGTTCTGACATTTGTGCAAAGTTTCAAGAGTTTTTGAGCATGTTAAGGCCCCCAAAAGTGCCCAAAAGGTAGTAATATAATAATAAATATAGCTGCAAGCAGCGATTACGGGCCCAAGCCGGTGGCACCGCCACCCTGGTGCCTTTAGTTACACTAAAGGCACCGGGCTGGCGCTGCCACCGGCTTGGGCCCTCCATCGCTGCTTGCAGCTATATTTATTTATATATATATATATATATATATATATATATAAAAAGCCGCCACCCCGTTGCCTTTCGGGTTCCTGTGCACGACGGGCAATAACGTAACCCCGCTTTGACTGTCGAGAAGAAGTCTGCTTTAGAGCTTGTATCAGTGTGAGTCTTTCTGCTCCCCTCCAAACACACACAGAAAAGGGGGGGGACTCACATTAGTTACATCCATGTGATCGCTCTCTTACAACAAACACGCTACTGAAGTTTCATCAAGATCAATAAATGTATTAAGACGTTATAACAGATCGTGTTTCTCTTTTCTCGCCATAATTTAGTTTCCTCGCCACGGCCAAACTGTTCGAGATATCAAAAATCCGTCAGCAATTTAGTATCCTCAATGTCTTGTCGTCAGGCTGACCGAGTTTGGTTGCGATTGGATGAATTTTCTAGAAAAAAGTGTTTCAAATTCCAGGGGCATGCGTTTTCATACCACCCACAATAGCCGACTTCCTGTTGGGCTGGCGTAAAACTTAGAGCACGAAAGTTGTTCGGCCCGATGAGATCTAAATGTGTACCGAGTTTCATATTATTACATGCAAGCGTGTTTGATATACGGACAAGTGTTTGAATCCCATTCCAGGGGGCGCTGTCGAGCCCCCCTGCCACGCCCGGTTACCAGCTTCAGCCCGGCCCTGATGGCCGCGGGTTCTGACCTGTGTGCAAAATTTCAAGAGTTTTCGAGCACGTTAAGGGCCCCAAAAGTGCCCGAGATTTTGCACACAGCAGAGAAAGGGTTAAACTAAACTAGCCCCCCTCCTCACACACTCACACACACACACACACATACACAGATCCCCCCTCCCCTCCCCACCCCACACAGACAGACACACACACACAGAATGGCAGAGAGACAGAGAGACAGAGAGAGACAGAATTCACATTCAAACCACAATATCTGACTTTCTGTTGGTCGGAGCTAATGACTGTAAATTAGAAAGTTGTTCGGCTTGATAAGATCAATATACACGCTGAGTTTTGTAACTGTAGGTAAAACTATAACTAAGTTATAACACACTTTATGCATCCTTTTTTAATCATAAATTCGTTTCCTCGCCACGGCCAAACCGTTCGAGATATCAAAAATCCGTCCGCAATTTAGCATCCTCAATGTCTTGACTTAATGCACACCGAGTTTCGTGGTCATCGGATGAATTCTCTGGGAGAAGTGTTTCAAATGCCAGAACATGCGTTTCCATACAGCCCATAATAGCCGACTTCCTGTTGGACTGGCGTAAAACTTAGAGCACGAAAGTTGTTCGGCCCGATGAGATCTATATGTGTACCGAGTTTCATATTATTACATGCAAGCGTGTTTGATATATGGACATGTTTTTGAATCCCATTCCAGGGGGCGCTGCCGAGCCCCCCTGCCACGCCCGGGTACCAGCTTCAGTCGGGCCCTGATGGCCGCGGGTTCTGACATTTGTGCAAAGTTTCAAGAGTTTTTGAGCACGTTAAGGGCCCCAAAAGTGCCCGAGAAGTCCCACACAGCAGAGAAAGGGTTAAAATAAAGCCCCCCTTCTCTCTCACACACACAGACACTGAGAGAGACTGGCAAAATTCCCATCAAATCACATTCAAACCAAAATATCTGACTTCCTGTTGGTCGGAGCTAATGACTGTCAATTAGAAAGTTGTCCGGATCGGGGAGATAAATATAGATACCGATTTTTGTTACTGTAGGTAAAACTAATACCCCATTTTTGACTAAAGGTGGCGCTACTGAGCCCCTTACCACGCCCGTTTCTGAAACTGTGCACAAGTGTACTAGGCAATAAATGTAAAGTGTCTGTCGAGTTTCATGCAATTTGAAGTATGCTAAGAGTCTCAAAAACTTTAAAAAAGAATATTAAAGTTTGATGCGTTGCCATGGCGACAGTATTAAAGATATCAATAATCCTTTCACAGGTCTACATCTGCCGTGTGTTTACATTATACAGATGAAGTTTGAAGCAAATCGGTAAAAATAAGAGGGTGATTTCAAAGCATTTCGAAAGTGACACACTTCCTGCTGCCAGTTGGTGGCGCTATAACTTTGACTCACAATAGTCACATCCATGTGATCGGCCTCTTACAACAAACACACTGCTGAAGTTTCATCAAGATCAATTAATGTATGAGGATGTTATAACACACTTCCTGTTTCCAATATTCGCCATAAATTTGTTTCCTCGCCACGGCCAAACCGTTCGAGATATCAAAAATCCCCTCGCAATTTAGCATCCTCCATGTCTTGACTTCATGCACACCGAGTTTCGTGGTCATCGGATGAATTCTCTGGGAGAAGTGTTTCAAATGCCAGAACATGCGTTTCCATACAGCCCATAATAGCCGACTTCCTGTTGGACTGGCGTAAAACTTAGAGCACGAAAGTTGTTCGGCCCGATGAGATCTATATGTGTACCGAGTTTCATATTATTACATGCAAGCGTGTTTGATATATGGACATGTTTTTGAATCCCATTCCAGGGGGCGCTGCCGAGCCCCCCTGCCACGCCCGGGTACCAGCTTCAGTCGGGCCCTGATGGCCGCGGGTTCTGACATTTGTGCAAAGTTTCAAGAGTTTTTGAGCACGTTAAGGGCCCCAAAAGTGCCCGAGAAGTCCCACACAGCAGAGAAAGGGTTAAAATAAAGCCCCCCTTCTCTCTCACACACACAGACACTGAGAGAGACTGGCAAAATTCCCATCAAATCACATTCAAACCAAAATATCTGACTTCCTGTTGGTCGGAGCTAATGACTGTCAATTAGAAAGTTGTCCGGATCGGGGAGATAAATATAGATACCGATTTTTGTTACTGTAGGTAAAACTAATACCCCATTTTTGACTAAAGGTGGCGCTACTGAGCCCCTTACCACGCCCGTTTCTGAAACTGTGCACAAGTGTACTAGGCAATAAATGTAAAGTGTCTGTCGAGTTTCATGCAATTTGAAGTATGCTAAGAGTCTCAAAAACTTTAAAAAAGAATATTAAAGTTTGATGCGTTGCCATGGCGACAGTATTAAAGATATCAATAATCCTTTCACAGGTCTACATCTGCCGTGTGTTTACATTATACAGATGAAGTTTGAAGCAAATCGGTAAAAATAAGAGGGTGATTTCAAAGCATTTCGAAAGTGACACACTTCCTGCTGCCAGTTGGTGGCGCTATAACTTTGACTCACAATAGTCACATCCATGTGATCGGCCTCTTACAACAAACACACTGCTGAAGTTTCATCAAGATCAATTAATGTATGAGGATGTTATAACCAGTGTTGGGCAAGTTACTTCGAAACAGTAATGCGTTATTTATTACTTGTTACTGTCATTTCAAAGTAATTCGTTACATTACAATATTACTGTATTTAAAATGTAAGGCATTACACTACTATTGCATTACTTTTAAGTTACTCTCACCAAAATAACTTCAAATATGGATTTGGCAATCTAAATGTAGCGTATGATGCTCAATTAGCTCATTACACATCCAGTAGAAGGTGATGTGGTATCCGACTGAGCTTGGACCCATAAGAAATTTTACCATGATGTACTATAGTACATACCATGGTATACCATAGTAGTACCATATGGAAGTACCATGGTACCTTACATCTAACCATGGTACATACTATATAGTACTTCAGATATTATCATGGTACCATGGTCATTGCATGGTACTGTAGATGTTACTATGGTACATAGTATGGTACCTCAGATTTACCATGATACCTATCATGGTACATACCATAGTACCTCAGATATAACCATGGTACATACTTTATAGTACTTCAGATATTATCATGGTACCATGATAATATCTGAAGTACTATACTGTACAGTATGTTACTATGGTACATAGTATGGTACCTCAGATTTACCATGGTACATGCCCTAGTACCTCAGATATAACCATGGTACATTCTGCCGTACATATTACCATGGTACATACTACCTCAGATATAAACATGGTACCTCAGATATAACCATGGTACCTCAAATATTACCATGGTACTTTGCATGGACGCATGGTACAGACATCTTTTTTACTTTAAGCCCGGGGTAAACTTTAGGCTTAAACTTTAGCAAAAATAAAAATAACTAATGAATAATAACTAAGCCAAATATATATATATATTTTTTTTAATCATTATTGTGAGTGACTGCAGTAGTGTGGGCATAGGCCATTTGGTCTATGAACGAGTCATAGATCTCCAAAATCAGTTTTAAATGTATAAATAATATTAATGAGATTTTTATTTAAGTAATGTTCTAATTCTAGATGTTTGTAAAAGCTGCATGATTTTGACGTGGTTTAATCAATGGCCGTGCGCGTGAACTTTGAACATTCATGTCGCTTTCAAACACTGGAGCGGCCGCGGCGCAGAGTTGCCGTGGAAACGGCGCTGGACCACTGCGACTGGTAAGCAGAAACTCCCTCTCTCGCTGTTGAGATTGAGAATGTACTATCCGCTGCAGGCTCACTCATCTCGCTCATCTCGGCTCTGTCTGATTAACGTACAGGAAGTGAAACATTTTGCGCGGACGTTTCTCCTCTGCTGATCTCGCGGTGATTTTGGCGAATTTGTATGAAGAAAAAAAAAACTACCATTTTATTCCAGGTTAACTAACAATGCTTGTAACGCGCGTTACTGACATTTGTACCGAGTAAAATATTACTTTTTTCCCCCCTGTAATGCCTTACATTACCGCGTTACAGCAAAAAGCAATGCATTACAGTAATTAATTACTTTTGTAACGCGTTACTCCCAACACTGGTTATAACACACTTCCTGTTTCCAATATTCGCCATAAATTTGTTTCCTCGCCACGGCCAAACCGTTCGAGATATCAAAAATCCCCTCGCAATTTAGCATCCTCCATGTCTTGACTTCATGCACACCGAGTTTCGTGGTCATCGGATGAATTCTCTGGGAGAAGTGTTTCAAATGCCAGAACATGCGTTTCCATACAGCCCATAATAGCCGACTTCCTGTTGGACTGGCGTAAAACTTAGAGCACGAAAGTTGTTCGGCCCGATGAGATCTATATGTGTACCGAGTTTCATATTATTACATGCAAGCGTGTTTGATATATGGACATGTTTTTGAATCCCATTCCAGGGGGCGCTGCCGAGCCCCCCTGCCACGCCCGGGTCCCAGCTTCAGCGCGGCCCTAATGGCCGCGGGTTCTGACATTTTTGCAAAGTTTCAAGAGTTTTTGAGCACGTTAAGGCCCCCAAAAGTGCCCAAAAGGTAGTAAAATAATAATAATAATAATAATAATAATAAAGAAGAAGAAGAATAATAATCCTTAGAAAAACAATAGGGCCTTCGCCTTTTCAAGGCTTGGGCCCTAATAAAGAAGAAGAATAATAATCCGGAGGAAAACAATAGGGCCTTCGCCTTTTCAAGGCTTGGGCCCTAATAATAATAATCCGAAGGAAAACAATAGGGCCTTCGCCTTTTCAAGGCTTGGGCCCTAATAAAGAAAAATAATCCGGAGGAAAACAATAGGGCCTTCGCCTTTTCAAGGCTTGGGCCCTAATAAAATAAAAACATGTCAAGACCCCTTTAATATATGGGATGAAATGGAATCAAATATTAATGTCCATGTCTTTTTCATGTCTAGAAATTATAATTTTAAGATTCCATTTTTAATAAAACTTTTTCCATTCCAAATGTAAAATCTTCCATGAATTTTGGAACCTTGTCAATTTAATTAAAAATATGAAAAGTTAAATGAAAAAATAATTGATTAATCTCACCCGGTCTTGGGATCCCATCTCTCTCCACTGTTAGGGTAGACCACCCAGCTCAAATCTGCTTTCTTGTGTGAATTGGCTGACTCTAGAAGCGGTTTCACCAAAGTAGCGGGACAACAGTTCACACCCACAGCAACCAACTGTGTGGACCTACAGGCCACCTGAACCGCCTCAGAAAAGCTCCTCCCGCTTGAAATATTATGAATGTCCTGAAACATATTATTGCATTAAACATGTATTTCCAAGAAAAATATAATATCCTCATATTCAGAACAATACGGTAAGTTTCGCCGCTACAGGTCGCTTATTAAAAACAACAACAAAGGCGTAGCTCGATGACACCATGAATGAGCGTGGAATCATGGGAGTTGTCGTCCTCACCTCCACAGCCAATGGAAAGCAATCCAAAGGAACTCAGGGAGACAATGGGTTCATGGATGAGCTAATGTATTAAAGATCTATTAACGTTGCTTCGGTATGAAGCAGGGCGGGCCGAGAGCCAGCAACAATTTACATTGCTGTTTTTATTACGCTTATATGCCGCAGTCGGCCTCTGCCGCTCTTTTTGTTAAGTTGTTTATGCAAATTTTACAATTAAAGTTACGTTTAATGGTCACCTTCCTCCCTAAACTTGAACATTGTTACAGTTACGTTTGATCACTTAAATTCACATTATTGTATTTCATTTTAATGAAACAGCCATTAATATTGTGTGGTAACGAAGCACTATTTTACTTGGATCATAATAAAAATACATTTGAGTGTGTTGAAAGTTATGTTATAATGTTACTCTGCGTTTACTCGGTGGCTTATATGAGACACTTGTAGCACATTACAGTAAGCTAGATCGATATTAAAATATCATCATATATTAATAAAAGCTGACTTGTGTCATATTGTGCCTTTAATAGCAATGTCTAGCACACTCGTACTTGTTTTAATCACATAAATGGTTGCAAGTGTGTTATAATTGCAATTTATCATTGCATATCATAATATATGTGCGGTATTTGTAATTCAAGGAACGCTTATCACATTAATATCAGTCACCTTACAGGAAAAGGAAAGCCAGGCTTTCATTTCGGGAAATTCTTTGAGTACTTCCACCAGAGCCTCTGCCTCTTTGAGACCTGGAATGGTCTCCATAGCAACAAGATCAGCTCCAGCTTTTACTAAGCACTGGATCTGTGGACGATGCCAGTCTTTCAACTCCTAAGACAAAAGAGAAAACATGCACTTGATATTCTTGTGAGGAGGCAGCTTGGGCAGACAAAGAGCTTTATCTTTCTTTACCTCCAATGTCATCTTGTCCTCATAGGCCCCTGTGTACTCTGAGCCGTCATGTAGAAAGGCCCCATATGGACCCACTGAGCCTGCAACCAAAGGCTCTCTTCTGTCTTCTAGGGGATATATTCATTTTAGAATTTGTGTAGCAGAAACTTGATCAAATTAATGATTTAGCAGAAGTTAGACTTGCACACACCTGATTCGGGTGAATGAGACATTGAACTCACGCACTGTCTCTTTTGCCAGTTGAACCCCTGACATCATCATCTGCTGCGCTTCCTCAGGTCGGAGACCAAGGTATTTCACGAATCCCTCAATGGTGGCCTGATACGTGGCTGTTGTTATGACATCAGAGCCGCTTTGAAGAAATCTATTTTAAAAAGTCAGATCAGTCATTCATCAAATATTAATTCATTCTTGTCATAGAATAGAGGCATTTAGAAAATACCACTGAAAGATTAATAAAGTTTTTTTTTTAAAATAAGTCTCTTAAGCTCACTAAGGCTGCATTTATTTGATCAAAATACAGTAAAAAACAGTAATGTTGTAAAATAGTATTACAACATTAACTGTTTTCTATTTTAATATATTTTCAATTGTAATTTATTTCCAATTTATGGCAAAGCTGAATTTTCAGCATCATTACTCCAGTCTTCAGTCACATGATCCTTCAGAAATCATTCTAATATGATGATTAATGTTAAAAACAGTTGTGCTGCTTAGTTTTTTTTATTATTGAAAGTTCAAACGAACAGCATATTTAATAATTACTGACTTCAAACTTTTGAACAATATCATTTGACTGTACAGTATTTTTTCACTTTTGTTTAACCTTTTTTTTGTTGTTTACTTGATAATTCCAGGAGCTGACAAATACATTTTTAAGAAAGTACTTATATATAGTATACAGTATCGGTCAAAAATTTGGAAACATTACCATTTTAATGTTTTTGAAAGAAGTCTCTTATGCTCATCAAGTCTACATTTTTTTTATAAAAAATACAGAAAAAAAGAGTAATATTGTGAAATATTATTTTTATCAGCTATTACACCCAGTCTTGAGTCACATGATCTTTCAGAAATTATTCTAATATGCTTATTTGATTACTGTTATTATTGTTGGTTACAGTTTTTTTGGAACCTGTGATACTTTTTTCAGGATGCATTGATGAATAAAAAGTTAAAAAGAACAGCATTTATTCAAAATAGAAATCTTTTTCTAACAACATAAAGCTTTACTATCACCTTTTATCAATTTAACACATTCTTGCTGAATAAAAGTATCATAAAAAATGTAAGAAATAAAATTACTGACCCCAAACTTTTGAACGGTAGTATATATTGTAATATATTTATATTTTAAATAAATGCTGTTCTTTTTTTATTTTTATTCAAAGAATCCAGGAAAAAAGTATCAAAGGTTATTTAAAAAAATAAGTGGCACAACTGTTTCCAATATTGATAATAAATCAGCATATTATAATGATTTCTGAAGAAAAGATGATTTTATGTGACACTGAAGACTGGAGTAATGGCTGATAAAAAAAATCAGCTTTGCATCACAGCAATAAATTGTATTTTAAAGTAGGCCTATATTAAAATAGAAAAACATTATTTTAAATTGTAATAATATTTCACAATATTATTGTTTTTTTCAGTTTTTTTATCAAATAAATGCAGGCTTGATGAGCATAAGAGACTTCTTTCAAAAACAATAAAAATAGTAATGTTTCCAAACTTTTGACCGATACACACACACACTCTCTCTCTCTCTCTCTCTCTCTCTCTCTCTCTCTCTCCTCTCTCTCTACTCTCTCATATATATATTATATATATATATATATATATATATATATATATATATATATATACATATATATAGTTTTAATATAAATAACATAAAAACACTGCATGTATAATTAATATAATATATTAATATATATATATAAAATATATAAAGTAATTATAAGCAATATGTTTTAAAATATTTTACATTGTTCGATCACTGCATGACCACACAGGTACAGGAACATTAGCCTGTAATTACCTGTAATGTACGTCCTTAATGGCCTGTGGGTTTGTATGCAGAAGTCTTGCACTCCACAGTGGGATCTCCCTGCAAACACAATATGCGTGAGTAAACATGTGATTAGTGACAATAAGTTAGGGATGGCTGACGGCGAAACTGACGTTCCCGAAGCTTTTCGAGATCCCGAACCGCAGATGTTTCGAAACATCCGAAGCGTGATTCAAAACACCCATGTCACGTGACTACGGCTAAATGATGAGTGTTTTCACAAGTGTTTCGACAGGTGGCATGGTCCGCCGAATCAGCGTTTGATTGACAGGTCGGGAACAGACCACACATCGCACACCTGTATAAAAAGTGACGTCAACGCATCTTGACCTCGTGGGTTTTTGGTGATATAGTGACATTTATAGAGCAATTTTGTTTAGTTATATTTAATTTTACACATTGACTGATAGGCTAGAGACAGAGTATAGTGACACATTAATAGAGGCATAGATAGAAATATATATAGACAGATAGATTAATAGATAGATAGATTAATAGATACATAGATTAAGATAGATAGATAGATTGATAAATAAATAAGGAGGCTCCACAGAAGAGATGCCGTACATCTGTGGTGTGGGAGCATTTCCATTTGGAAACCCCAAATAAAGTGAGATGTATTTATTGTGATCGGCAGCTAGCCTACTGCAACAATACATCATCCATGATGTGCCATTTTGCAGGGTGCAGAGGATGGTAGAATTCCACCTGTTCATAGGCCTGCCACTGACACTGCTGGGCCATCTAAGCAAGGTATGCATTGTTTGAAATATAATTATAATTGAAATATAATAACAAACTTTTGGGACACTGTTTAAAAAGTCCATAGGCCTGTGTCAAACCTAAGCCCTACAACCTAACGTCCCAATCACAACTGCCGATCATGTTAAAAACAGCTTCACTGTGAATATGATATAATATATTGTCAATATAAATATAATATTTTGTGAATATACATTTTATAGGTCTATGAGTAACCCAATCTACAGCCAGTGAAGGACATAATTTTGGTTTTCCTAAATTGTTGTAGTTCTATGTTCCATTTGATCTTTCTCTGCACACTGAGCAAAAACGTTCATAACATAACTTTGTTTAGGAAGGTTTCCAAATAATGAACCAGTAGGCTACTTTTAATATGCACTATGTATTTGTCTGAAAGTATGTTTTATCTTCTCTTTTAAAAGGCAGACAGAGGGGTATTGGATGAGGCTCTTCTAAACATGGTGGTGAAGGATCTGCAGTCCTTCACCATCGTGGAGGATGAGGGTTTTCAGGGCCTTTGTGAACCAGCTTGATCCAAGTTATGTCCTCCCAAAACCAAACAAAACCAAGGAGAAGACAACGGAGGACCTACAAAAGGCTGAATTTGTTAGCCTTACAGCTGACATGTGGTCCTCCATTAATATGGATGGATGTCTTGGTGTAACTTGCCATTACATAACACCAGAGGCAAAAATGGCAACTGTTGTACTGGGTAAGGAGGTTTTACCAAACCCACACAGCCCAGCATCTCATGGAGGCTAAAGCCTTGCTAATGGCTGAGTGGGGAATAACCTCCAAAGTTCAGTGCATGGTGACTGACAATGCATCCAACATGATCCTAAGCGCCTATAGCTACTCCACCTTCGCCATGGTCCAATGTTTTGCTCATAATTTAAATATGATTGTGAAAAAGGCCCAATAGATCAAACCCCAGTCATCAATGAAATACGCCAGAAAGACAGATAGATAGTGGGGGTTGTTCAGATCCAGCTGCAAAGCAAAGGACAAGCTTGTGGAGATGCAGGGCTTGATGGCCAGACCAACTCTGAAACTGATACAGGAGGTTGAGACGAGATGGACAGCACATTCGGACATGCTACAACGCTTGTATGAGCAACGTGAGCCAGTGGGTGCTGCACTTTCCAATTTAAACAGTAATACTGCTCCCCTGACAAGTCTTGAGTATGACATTATTCAACAATCATTGTCAACTACTGGAACCATTCAATCTATAGCAACACAGAGATGTCAGAGGAAACCGAGTGTCAGCTTCAAAGCTTATACCACTCACTGTAAAGGATGTTGCAGCACAAGCTTGCACAGGAAATAGGACATTCAACGCAGGAATCAACTGTACAACAGGTAGGTCACAATGACCCATCCTACCCATGTAATTGGGCCATAACTGTCATATTGTTGTCATTATTATAATTAATATGGTTTTCACCTGTTTGGGCTATATAGGCTCACATCTGCAAGAAGGTCTGCACCTCCAGATGTGGAGGGTATGACACTTTTAGAGCCTTTGTTGTCACTGGCTACACTGCTGGACCCAAGGTTCAAAAATGTAGCATTTGGAAATCCTGCCAAAGCCCCAGGACGCTGAAGCTCATCACACTGGAGTGTGCTTTGCTGATGCGTTCAAACGCAACTCCTGGTGAGCAGTTTCAGTCTATGTTATGTAATCTGATTCCATGTAATTTATACTTCATAAATGCCATCAGTTTAGGATCTGTTACTATTGCTGTTTTCATTTATATTCAGAGCCACAAATATCAACATCAGGCCCATCATCAACACCAGTAGAAACACAGGACAGTTTATGGGAACTTTTTGATAAATCGTGTCCGTGAAACACGGATGATACACAATGCTACAGCTGCCACAGTGGAAGTGAAAAAATACTTCAACGATGTGTTTTTGCCCAGAACTCATGATCCCCTGGCCTAACTTTACTGGAAAGAGAGAGCAGTAATCTTTCCTCATTTGTATGTCCTTGCTAAAAATATATTTGCATGCCAGCAACAAGTGTCCCTTGTGAGAGGATTTTTTCAAAGGCTGGACAAATTATCTGTAAAAAAAAAAGAAGTAGGCTAAGTCCAACCACAGCAGAGAAATTAATATTTTTAATAAAAATCTATAAAAAAAAAGTGAGACATTGTGGCTTGATTTCTTTTATTAATATTCATTTTTCATGACCGAAAAAAAAACATTATGCACAGCGAGGAGCCTACAGGTTACAAGCTCACATATTAGAAAAATACAATAATAAAAACAACATTTTTTTTTTAATGGCTCGTTGTCAAGGTTGTTTCAGATCACCTGCAAGTGACCACGTCACCGTTGAGACGGGTGTCGCGGATTGTTTCGAAGCCTCGACACACAATATGGCACAGTTGCTTCAACCGTTTCATTGTTTCATGAAGCCTCGATCTGCCCACCACTTACAATAAGTCTGTGTAATAGTATTAGTACCTAACTTACCTGTAATTGGAATCCACTTGCTTCAAGTTCTGTTGCAAGACCTCCATCTAAAATTGAGTGGACTGGGATCCATTTTAACTGCTGTGGTTAGTGGAAATTCCTCAAAACTATAAACCTCACCTATACAGTAAATTACAAAATGCCTTTGTCTTATATTGTGAAAGGTTTGCAACATTTTAAGCTAACCCCATTTTTAAAAGCGTGTTAGAATTGTAGCCAATAGCTTAACAATTATGTCAAAAAGCTCCTAGATAATAGCGAAACAAGTGTCAAAGTCCACACCATAGACAAACCCATGTGCGAGTGTCAGTTGGCGGTAAAAAGGTCAGGACTACTTCCGGGTTATGGTAGACAATCGTTCAAGCAAACTATTCGTTCCTAAGCGTCAGTATATTCACCAGGCTTTAAATATTGAAGTCAGCCTAATGTTAAAACACTACGGAATATAGTTACGAGTTCACATGAGATATGTTGAACTATTTTATTTGGCGGTAGGCGTTTGATGTTGTTGCTATGGGTGATGGGACTTACAGCGAGGCTAAAGCAAGACAATCAACCGTCTGTTAAACACAATCAACAACAGTATCTTTCCTTTTATAACTTAATTCAGGCATGGTAAGTGGGAGAATATATTTTCCAGTCTTATGTTGGTCGTAATGAAGGACTGAACCATAGACTAAAAAGCTGAACTCATGATTCATGAATGTTTGTTGTTGTTGTTTGTTGCTTTTTTAACAGTTTTTATTTTTTTCCACTGAAAGAAATACAAGTCACATAATCCACTGAGACGTATTGTGTTCACTAAATTATAAAATAGGCTATGTAAACATCTCGCGTGTGAACCATAATCTGGTCTGTGTATAGAGCGATTCTTGAAGTTCGAGCAAGTGAAAGTTAACCTAAGTTAGTTGACACTAGCATCTTGGCTACTTTAAATCCAGTTAAATGAAGACACTTCATAATCAGTTAGAAAACAAAACAGTTTTGTAAATGCATCATTTGTAAACTCGTTTTCAACTGTTTTGTTTCTGAATGCTCTCATTTGATGTGCCACTAGATGTCCAGTATATGCCTGCATAAGGAAGGTTGAAATTTAGTTGAAATTACAGGACCAAGTTCAATCAAAAGCTCTAATGTCACTGAGGGGAATAATATGCTTTTTTAGTGTCATTTGCACAACAATCTAAACTTTGTTATTCTGTGGGTAACAGGATACTTTGACCATCATTTTCCCTTGCTCTGTGTACTCCTACGCTATGTTTATTTTCCAATTCGCATTCTGTCTCCTTAAGTAGTGTACATTGATCCATCTCCATGCAGACAAGCATGAAATGTTTGCAGTGATAGCATAGGGCAACAGCAGGTGTCTGAGAAAGTCTCAGCTTCCAAGAAGGGCTCTGAGAGGAAAGCCCTATTTTTCATAGTGTTAGAAGTGGCAGATAAGCCAG
>JARPMJ010008544.1:0-33704 GCA_033366665.1 Phoxinus dragarum | reverse complement strand
AAATGAGAAAACCAGACCTACTATATTTTACTTCAAACTGCACCTTTTTCCTTCTCTTTGCACAAAATTGTTAATTAAACAAATGTTTTCACATTTCCCAAGTTTTACACATGCTTTATTTCATAATTAGAACAGTCATTTGCAAACCTCACAACCAGGGTTGCCAAGTCTCCGGGTTTCCCACAGAATTAAAATAACAAACTGTTGACAAAATGTTGCAATGGGTAAAATGTGTAATGCATAATTGTGGCTGTAAAATATGTATTGTGTATGGGAGAGTTAGTTTTGATTTATGTCTACTGAATCTATACTGTATATGTCACGATCAATCACAGGAAGCAAGTATGCAAGTAATCTCTTTATTGAGGAAGTAGAAGCCACAAAAGTAGCAGGCAGACAGGCTGGCACGCAGGGACTAGATGGTCAGAAGCTGGTGCGGAAGTGTAGAGGTGATGAGACAGTGAAGAATCCAGGTGAACACAAAATCCAGATGAACACGCAACAGGAAACGAGGACACGAACTGAAACTCCGACTGGACTGGATACACAACACTGAAGACATCAAACAACGATCTGACAAAGAGAGGAGATTGTGATGAGAATATATAGGAGAGTTAATAAGCAGCAGCTGGTGCGGGGAATGAGATCAGCAGACGTGCTGATCAGCGGTAACGAGCGGTAACGCCCACTCACACACACACAGAACAACAAATACACGAGACACGAAGAAAACAGTGAATTCATGAACCGTGACAGTACCCCCCCTCCTAGGAACGCCTCCTGGCGTCCCCAGACTCCCTTACCTGTTGATTGTAATCATCAATAAGGGAGTGATCCAATATGTCTCTGGCAGGAACCCAACTTCTCTCCTCCGGACCGTAACCTTCCCAGTCCACCAAGTACTGGAATCCGCGTCCCCTCCGTCTTGAGTCCAGAATACGATTAACCGAATAAGTAGGTTCCCCTTCTACGAGTCGCGGCGGGGGGGGAACCGGACAGGCGGATTAAGACAAGAACGAAACACGGTTTTATTTTGGAAACATGGAAGGCGGGATGAATCCTCTGTACACTGGAGGAAGTTTGAGGCGGACTGTCACCGGACTAATGATCTTGGTGACAGTGAACGGGCCGATAAATTTGGGAGCCAGTTTATTAGAGACGGAGCGGAGAGGAATGTTCTTGGTAGAAAGCCACACCTTTTGACCAACGACGTATACGGGAGGCTTAGACCGGTGGCGATCGGCTTTGGCCTTGGTGCGCTCCCCCAATTTGGAGTAGAGTCTCACGGGCTCTAGTCCAAGTGCGGTGACACCTCTGGACGAAGGCGTGAGCGGAGGGAACCGCGACTTCGGATTCCAGACTGGAAAAAATAGGTGGTTGGTAACCTACACTACACTCAAACGGAGACAGGCCCGTAGATGACACTGGTAACGTATTGTGGGCGTACTCCACTATTGACAGTTGTTGGCTCCATGAGGAAGGATTCTTGGAGACCAAACATCGCAACGACCTTTCCAGATCTTGGTTGGCTCTCTCAGTTTGACCATTGCTCTGGGGATGGAACCCTGAGGACAGACTGACAGTCGCTCCCAATAACTTACAAAACTCTTGCCAAAAATCTGGACACAAATTGGGGTCCCCTGTCGGAAACCACGTCCTGTCGGGAGGCCATGTAAGCGAAAGACGTGATCAACGACGGTCAACGCTGTCCTCCTTGGCTGAGGGTAATTTGGGCAAGGGAATGAAATGGGCCGCCTTCGAGAACCGGTCCACCACGGTCAAAACTACCGTGTTGCCTCGAGAGGGCGGGAGGGCGGTAATAAAATCTAGCGCAATATGGGACCGGGTCTCGAAGGGACAGACACGCGGTTGAAGTAACCCATCAGGGGGTCGATTGGAGGTCTTACCAATGGCACAAACTGAGCAAGCCAAAAACAAAACTGTGGACATCACGAGCCATGAGCGCCACCAGAATCGTTGCTTAACCAAAAACTTGGTACGACTAACTCCTGGATGACAAGCTACGTTGGAACAGTGCCCCCACTGAATGACGTCAGACCGTAATCCCTCCGGTACAAATAAACGGTTCGGTGGACAACCGGGCGGAGGCGTTACCCCTTCTAAGGCCGACTTGACCTTCGATTCGACCTCCCATACGAGTGTGGAGACAAATAGGGTCTCGGGCAAAAATGCACTCGGGAGTAGACGGGCGTTCGAACGGTCAAAAATGCGCGATAAAGAATCGGGTTTGATGTTCTTGGAACCCGGACGGTACGAGAGAGTAAAATCAAAACGTCCGAAAAAAAGTGCCCACCGAGCCTGCCTGGAGTTCAATCTTTGGCAGTCTTAATATATTCCAGATTCTTATGGTCGGTCCAGACGATAAAAGGTACCCCCGACCCTTCTAACCAGTGACGCCACTCCTCCAACGCTAACTTGACAGCCAACAACTCTCTGTTTACCAATGTCATAATTACGTTCGGCAGGGGACAGACGATGAGACAAAAACGCGCATGGATGCATTCTGTCGTCTGTGGGAGAAACGCTGGGATATCACTGCACCTACCCCCACCTCTGACGCGTCGACCTCCACCACAAACTGACGTGATAGATCAGGGGCAATGAGGATGGGAGCTGAAACAAAGCGGCCCTTCAGTTTGGCAAACGCAGCCTCAGCTGCGTCTGACCACCTGAACGTAGTTCTGGGGGAGGTCAAGGCCGTCAGAGGCGAGGCCAGCTGGCTAAAGTTGCGAATAAACCGCCGGTAGAAATTGGCGAACCCCAGAAACCTCTGTAGGGCCTTACGGGAATCTGGATTTGGCCATTCCACCACCGCCTTAACCTTCTCAGGATCATACGTATTCCCTCAGACGACACAATATATCCTAGGAAAGGAACAGACTGTGCATGAAAAACGCATTTCTCCGCCTTGACAAAAAGCCCATTCTCTAGCAACCTCTGAAGCACTCGTCGGACGTGCTGCACATGTTCCTGGAGAGAAGATGAAACTATCAATATGTCATCCAGGTAGACATATATGAACTGATCGACCATATCTCGCAGCACGTCGTTGACGAGTGCCTGGAAGACTGCTGGGGAGTTGGACAACCCAAAAGGCATGACCAAGTATTCAAAGTGCCCCCTGGGGGTGTTAAAAGCAGTCTTCCACTCATCCCCCTTCCTGATGCGGACCAAATGATAAGCATTACGTAAGTCCAATTTAGTGAAGATAGATGCTCCCTGCAACCTCTCGAAAGCTGAAGACATCAACGGCAAAGGATAAGTATTCTTTACCGTGATGCTGTTCAGCCCCCGGTAATCAATACAAGGTCGCAGAGATCCGTCCTTCTTCCCCACAAAAAAGAACCCCGCCCCCGCTGGAGAAGAGGAAGGCCGGATGAACCCCGTTGCTAGAGAATCAGAAATATATTTCTCCATAGCCTCCCTTTCTGGGACAGAAAGTGAATATAACTTGCCTTTAGGCGGAGACTTGCCTGGCAATAAATCTATGGCACAGTCATAGGGACGATGCGGAGGAAGAGAAGCAGCACGAGACTTACTGAACACCTCCTTCAGGTCTAGGTACTCCGCGGGCACGTTAGACAAATCCACTGCCTCCTCCTGAAACACAGGGACAGAAACAGACGAACAGGCAGAGACAAGACAGGACTCATGACATTTACTGCTCCACTCCAACACTGATCCTTTCTGCCAGTCTATTTTGGGGTTGTGATCGATGAGCCAGGGATGTCCGAGAACAACAGGTGCGAGAGGTGAGTTCAGTATGTAAAATGAAAGTGTCTCGGTATGGTTGCCTGACGTGATGAGTGTGATGGGTCCGGTGATGAGTGCAATGGTGGGTAAGTCCTGGCCGTTGAGTGCATGAACAGCAATCTTGTGCGTAAGTGGTTGGATGGGAACTTGAAGCTTGAGTGCAAAAGAATGGTCCATGAAATTACCTTCGGCCCCTGAATCCACCAGTGCGTGACAGTCGTGATTGTGGACTGACCATCTTAGTCTTACCGGGAGGAGCGTAGATGTTGATGAGGTCTTCTCAGCGGAGATCCCACCCGACAGTAGCCTCATACTTACTGCCGGGCTTGGCCTTTTACTGGACAGTTATAGGCGTAATGTCCCGCCGCACCACAATACAGGCATAGTCCCTGGGATCTCCGCCTTTCCTTCTCCTCCCGGGAAAGCCGAGCTCGACCGACCTGCATGGGCTCGTGATCGTCAACGGGGCTGACCGCGTCCCCACCGCTGGACCGCTGATGTTCACTATTCCTTATTCCACGGCTGGGCAAGCTCCGTCGCTCGACTCTTGATAATCGTGCGTCTACTCGAAGGGCAAGATCTACCAGCCCGTTGAATGACGTGGGAAGGTCCAGGGCGTAGATCTCCCCTTGAACGCGGTCAGCCAGCCCATGCAGGAACATGTCCCACTGCGCCTCCTCGTTCCACTGACACTCTGCCGCCAGGGTCCTAAACTCGATAGAGTACTCCGACACCGACCTCTCTCCTTGTTTGAGTTCCGCGAGCATCCGAGCCGCCTCTCTCCCGGCCACCGCTCTGTCGAAAACTCTCCTCATTTCGGCGGCGAGTGTCTGGAACGAGGTGCAGCAAGGGTCTTGATTCTCCCACACCGCCGTTCCCCAAAGTGCTGCCTTCCCCGTCAATAAGGTGAGCACAAAGGCTACCTTGGCACTCTCCTGGCTGAAGGTTCTAGGTTGGAGAGAGAAATGCATTGCGCAACGGGTTAAAAATGCTCTACAAAAGCTGGGCTCACCCGAGTATGATTCTGGAATAGGCAGTCGGGGCTCTGACTGGGAGGCTCCCTCAGGTGGTGTGGGGGGGAACGGCCGGTGTGGGTGGCGCAGTGGGAGCTCGCAGATGTTGGACTTGCTGGGTGAGCTCGGACACCTGCGTCACCAATGCCTGAACAGCCCGTGCTGTCTCCGTCAGACCTTTCTCCTGATTGTCCATGCGCTGGATGCTGGAGTTGACGAACTCATCCAAACTGGCTGGGTTACTCGCTGCTTCCATGAAGAAGGTCAGATCGTTCTGTCACGATCAATCACAGGAAGCAAGTATGCAAGTAATCTCTTTATTGAGGAAGTAGAAGCCACAAAAGTAGCAGGCAGACAGGCTGGCAACGCAGGGACTAGATGGTCAGAAGCTGGTGCGGAAGTGTAGAGGTGATGAGACAGTGAAGAATCCAGGTGAACACAAAATCCAGATGAACACGGAACAGGAAACGAGGACACGAACTGAAACTCCGACTGGACTGGATACACAACACTGAAGACATCAAACAACGATCTGACAAAGAGAGGAGATTGTGATGAGAATATATAGGAGAGTTAATAAGCAGCAGCTGGTGCGGGGAATGAGATCAGCAGACGTGCTGATCAGCGGTAACGAGCGGGTAACGCCCACTCACACACACACAGAACAACAAATACACGAGACACGAAGAAAACAGTGAATTCATGAACCGTGACAGTATATATATACAATATATATTGAATGTAGCCTATATATTAGATATTCATATATCAAAATATTCTGGGGGCCATGAAAGTTTTGTGAAAATGATAAAAAATGCTGGTGCTGCTGACAACAAGTGAGAGCACTGCGGTAATTAGAATCATTCAACAAACACGGTAAATCATGTCTAATCCTCTTATTGTCACTTGCACCCCATGTAAGATTTATAGCATAGCTTTTTCTGTCAGCATAGGATTTACATGTGATAAATGTAGGGCGATAGCCAGGCTGACGGAGAAGATTTCAGAACTTGAGACACGCATCCAAACTTTAATTGAGGATAGTGAGAGTGCAAGGGCTTTAGATACTGCTTTGGATGCGACTAACTTAGAAAACACTGTACACTGTTGTTCGCTCCCGGCTGTAGAGTCCGTGCAGCAGGCTTGGGTGACGGTCAGACGGCATAGTTGCGGGACAAAACACCACTCTTCCGTTCTGTTCCACCCACTGAGAATGCTGAATGTGCCCTAGTTATTGGCGATTCTATTACACGGAACGTGACAATAGAGACACCAGTCACCATAGTCACATGTTTGACGGGAGCCAGAGCGCCTGACATCAAAGCAAATGTAAAAGTGCTGGCTAATGCTAAACGTAAATTCTCAAAAATTATTATTCACGTCGGCACTAATGATGTTCGACTTCGCCAGTCGGAGATCACCAAAATTAACATAAAAGGTGTGTGAACTCGCAAGTACGATGTCAGGCACTAATTTGCTCTGGCCCCCTTCCTGTTCGCAGGAGTGTTGTTCTACTTTTGTTAGATCTTATCGCAGCATTTGATACAGTTGATCACAATATTCTCATTGATCGTCTTAGGGATCAGGTTGGTATTCAGAGGGCTTAGCCCTGCAATGGTTCTCTTCCTATTTGAAAGATAGGACTTTTTCAGTTAGTTTAGGGGATTATTCTTCTACTATTATTTAGTAGAAGAATTATTCTTCTTGCCCCTCTTGTGTGTGGGGTTCCACAGGGCTCTATACTCTATACTTATTTTTGCTTTATATGCTCCCTCTGGGTTCTATATTTGAGAAATTTTAGGATTCAGTATTAGACATGTGCCGATTTTCGGTAATTCGATAAATCACGATAATGAATATACACGATATTGTTATCGTGGGCACTTCAAAATACCGTAAAAAATAATAGATCCGAATTTTTATTTTTAGAACGTGCATTATAGCTTATTTTCCATCAACCGCTTGAACAAACACTGCGCAGAACACGTGAGCGCACCCGGATGTAAACAGTGTTCACGTCACATGTAGAATCACACTGCACGCAGTGCGCGCCACGGCCACTGACGCCGCATTCAAATTCTCACATGAAGAAGAAGAATGGCGGAAGGAGGAACGCTGCCGACAATTTATCCCCCTTCAAAAAGGGTAAAGTCAGATGTTTGGAAATATTTTGGGTTCCAAAAAAATGCAGAGGGATTGCTGATTGAAGACAGTTGTAGAAGAAGAGTTAAGAGTTAGCATGAACTCCACTTGTAACACTTAAGTTCGCGTCTCGTATTTTATCAACAAAAATGCAATATTCAGCTAAAAGTTATGTAATTAATAATGGAAGTTTGGCAGAATAATAATAATAATAAAAAAATAAACACAATCATACATTTCCACACAGTGTGACTGTGTGAGTAAATTATGTTTATAGATGTTTACAAGAGAGTACAAGCTTAAGCTCGTGTTTTCCATTACTAAAATCTAGTATTGAATGACAGAAGCATGTAGTTAAAAGTTGGAATTTGGATTATTTTTAATCTAACAAATAAAAAACGAAAATGTACTTTGCTTGTATTCTCTGTCTGAACTGCATGTTTTATTTATACTTATTTGTATTTAAATGTTTGAGTTACTTTTAGTTCATTAAAAAGTTATTAAAGTTACTAAAAGGACAAAACTGAAGTTTGTTTCTTTTTTTTAACCTGTTTCTCTTGTAAAATTACAATATCGTGATAATACCGTATACCGTGATAAATGCTCTCTCAATTAACCGCAGCATGAAAAAGTGATACCGGCACATGCCTACCTGTAACACACAGAAGAGAAACGAGGAGACAGTGTGTCACGTTCAAGCTCTCTGGAGTAATGAAAAACTCACGACTCGCACAGCTTAACACCCATCGCTCGACTCTGCCCCTAACGGTCAGGAGTAGCATTGCACACTTCTCTTGTTTTTTCAAGGAACCACATTCAAATAAAACCCTTCCGAATGTTTCTTTTTCCAAAATAACAATAACATATTCAAAGTGAAACCAATAATTTTGACTACACCTGAAGTACAATTACAATACTTGTGTGTTCGTCACACAAGCACGACTTTCAAAATGTCACAAAGCGTTTTGAGATTATTTTGAATGAAATATTGAAGTTTATAATTAAGTATTTTGGCACACCACGCCGAGTGGCGCTATCCATTGTTCTAAAGTCGGGTTTTATTCTGGCATGTTGAATTAGTGTTTCGACAGACGCGGCGGCGCTTTCATTGGGATTTATTTTTCTCATAACAGACAGCTAAAATAACTTAGGCCCTAATAGGCTACTCCGTAGTTTTTTAGTCATACAGATTAGAGTAGAGTAGCCTACATCGTTCACAACTGTAAACTTTTATTCATAGGCTATTCAAACTTTTATTCAAAAGTTTATCTGTCGTCGTCTCTGTCTCCGGGAACTGCGCGTCACAAAAATTAACCGAAAGCCACTTTTCTCCGCTCAGTCACGATAAGAAATCGGCTATGTCTAAAGCCTTTGAATGTCTAAATATTTAATAAATGTTATCTGATTAGGTGATCCGTATGAAACCGAGAGGTGCAGAGGATCTACTCAAACTAGCTATTATGTGAGCGCTTCCCAATGAACGGACAAGGGTGAAAATCTCTAGGCTATAATTAAATGTAGCTAGTCTAGGCTAAATCGCCGTAAATTAAATTGTAAAAACAGATCAGACAATTTATTTGTCGAAATGTTGCGATATTGTTTCATTTAAGTTCATAATTATTATATACATGTTATTTAGTTTAGCAGCAGCACGAAGCACTGTGGTTCGAGATTTATATATAAAAAAATAATAATAGTTAATTCACAAATCGCGCACCCTGGTTGTAAGGATCCAAAGATCCCCGTGGAATTTAACATTGAGTTGAACATTGTATTCATGACAACAAATGAACATGCGTTTGAACAAATGAACATGCGTTTGTATTTAGGTTTGCTTGGAAAAAGCTGGCCCAAACCGAGGTAGTGTTTTATTTCTTCAATTATTGAAATAATTAAATGTTTATTAATAAACTTTATGACAGAAATATTAGCCTACTAGCCTACATGTAGCCTAAATAATTAAATTCTTTCATTATCAACACTTTACTAGCCTAATGCTAATGTCTAGAATTAAGTGTGAATTACGACTTCTCTTTGTTTTAAGTCGGTCTCAAACTCAGATCGCCTGTGGGGGGTTGGGGGTTCAGGAGGTGTTAATGTTCTGTCTTTCATATGCAGAGTGAGCCTGATGACCAGGCAAAGGCAAAATACTTTTAAAGATAAATCTCTCGATGTGTCCAAATGTAGGCCCTTAAATTATAAATATTGTAGTTTTATGTATTGTATTTAAATAGGTTTCACACACACTTTCAGTTGAAGTGTTCAATCCATTTGTTTCAAATGGTTTTGTAGAATTTTAACATGTTTGAGTAGTGTGCTTGTCAATAATCTGGAATTATCTAAACATGAACTATCGACGAAACGCGTTCTTGCCAACTAAACGAATGCAAGTGAGCAGCAGATACAGAGCTATTTTATTCGCGATCCACCTCGTTTTATTGGACGGTGAATTCAACCAGGAATTTTGTTTCTTTGAAGCAAGACTCAATCATTTGTTACAGTTTTTTTTTCGTGATTTGTTTGGATGACACGCAGCGACATATTACAGTATTAGGCTATCAGCTGTATGATGGGTTTTTACCCTGAAATGTTTAATTTCGAGAGAGACCCGGCGCGCGCAGTGCAGGGAGACTAAATAAACTAAAATAAAAGAGATCCAGCGCGAGAGAGAAGCAAAGAAAAACGCATGATCTTATGTTGCTTTGAAGTTGAGTAACCCCAGAGTGCAGTCTGGACGATGGGGCGGGGCGACACTTCGGGGCGGGGCGACACGTGTCGCTCCGCCCACCACCAATTTCATTGGTTTATAATACAGCAATCTTATTGGAGTAGACACTTGAGCCATGAGCATGCGCATTTCTTTATGTACGAGTTTATGAATGATCTTCTATGCAGTTTGGCCGTACTACGCATGGCGATTTTAGTAACGATCAATTAAATAATGTTTTTATTAACTTAATACGAGTTAAACAGTTAATAGACTTAAGTTAAATGAAGTTACTGTACAACGAACAATCCCTTCAATGCAGACCGCCGTGTAATATCCTATACGTGCTGCTAAATCTGGGGAACGAATTATTCATTCATGGCCACGACGATGGTCTATATCAAGTGAAGTCAAGTCAAAATGTTATAGCGCTCAATTCACATCGTTTTATAGCAGCTTTACAAAAAGTAATAGGCCTAAGCATTAATATTGAGCAATTTTAGAGCTGGGCGATATAAAGAAATATGTTGCTGATATAAATCATACGATGTTTTAGATTTAGCTAAATTATATTTATTAATTTACCCAGCAGAAAAGTCAATGGCACTTTAAGTGAGCAGTGATCATGACTGCATTAAATTACTAGCATTGCAAGGAGAGATAGCCTATTAGGCTGATAGTAGACAATATTTTCCGAATGTCATGCAGGGCTCCGTAATTTTACATCATTAATTTATGCTTCTTCATTTTCCCATTAGGATTGGTGAATAAAAACAAACTCGGGATTTTACACTAGGCTACATACTGATAATTCACTGTATTTCAGTAAGACAAGTTCCGAAAGTGACAAATAAGACAATAATAGGCTACCAAATAATACAAGCCTGGCAATTTTTTTTTTTTTTTTTTTTTTTTTTGCATAGCCTACAATGGGAATTTAAAAACCTGCAGTGCTGAAAAGTGAAAAAAAAATCTACTAAAACAGATATTATTATGTCGATCTATAGCAAATATTATTATGTATGTGCTCAATTTAAGTAGGTATAAATAAGTAACTATTTGAAGTAGGCTACTGTTAGGCTAAAGGCCTATGCACAGATTTACAGCAGTGATTTTTTTAAATAGTTAGGCTACAGCTATAGCCTATGCCAGTGTTAATATTTGAAACTATTTTTAACAGGTAAACAACAAGGAAATATGAGTTTGCCATTAAACATTTTATTTGCACTTTGTGCCAAAAAATGCAAGCATTGGAGAACAAATCTCGTAAAAAAAAAAATCAACAAAAAACGGTCAGCTGCTTGCGTTCGGGGTTTGTCCGATGTCTTTCCTTTAATAAAGCGATTTCATAATTTGCGTAAAATCCCGGGTTTGAGCTGATCCACCGACCCTGATGGAAATATGAAACCAACTCTATTATAGGCCTACACTGAGGTGCTGTCACCAAGCGTTTGTTTTTAAACAATAACTTTATCTATTCTGTGTCTTAACAATAAAACATTAGCCAATAGATTTTAACTAAAATTACCATGGTAAACCGATAATAAGAAACGATTTAGAGTTAGCATTTAATATTTCTTTAATATGGACAAATCATTCACAAAAAGTACATAAAGAATGCGCATGCTCAGGCTTGAATCATATAGGCCAATAAGATTGCTGTATAATAAGCCAATTAAATTGGGGGAGGGCGGAGCGACATGTGTAACCCCGCCCCAAAGTGTCGCCCCGCCCCATCGTCCAGACTGCACTCTGGGGTACTTTGAACTATTCTCGATTTGTAGACTAGCCTACTGTTTTAATTGTTTATTTAGCTGCAATTTCTTTGGCAATACAAATTTGAAATGTCGCAAGAATAAGATTCTGTTTCTTACTTAGAAAATAAACTCTAACTCGATGCAACCCTGTTTTAAATAAATAAACTGCCCCCGACACTTTATTTAAACCTTGAAATGTCCAGGATCTGTTTTAAAAAATTTCTTCCTTTGCTATGGCGGGTATCAATGTCAGTCATCTCAATTTCGTGGATGATTCACAAAACAATAATTTAGCAGATTAAAGATATAGCTTCGTCATTTTCTGACGCGATCGGCTGATAATCTTCCTTCATCAGTTTTCTCGTCTGTGCAGCGGCTCTACTCGAATGTAGCAAATTTATGTTGTAATGTGGCATTGATAATTAAAACGCTTGACTTCAATAAACAGTTACCTATCTAAGCATCAAGAATGGTAAAACATTGAACGCTGTCAGCCAAGGCTAGTGAGATTCGATCTTGCATCGCTTGAAGCTCCGTGAAGCTCGTGCTGTTGCGTTGTCCACTGCACTATCGTCGGTACGTTGCTCTTGCAAAGCCTCATTGATGTAGCATAATATTTTTCTATTCCAATGTTTTGTGTTGAAATGTTTTCATTATTTATTAAATGTATTACATTTAATTGCAGTCTTGTGATTATATGAATTCATTTAACTACATGTTTCACTTGAATTGATCTGTTACCATATTTCAATTACTCTCAATGAGCCGCGGCGCGGCGGCAGATTACGCAATAGAGATAATAAACTGACACTTTTCAAAGTCTGCGATTGTAGCGCCTCTTAGCGGTCAAAGGCAGCAAATACACACCCGCAATTTTACCACCGCGGGAACGGCGGCGGTAAAAGTCTTATTCTGGTTGAGTACCATCTGTATGAGGATGGGAGAAAGCCACCCAAATAAGCTTCGGAAAACAGGCATATAATAATTTGGGTAAATGTGTAAGCTAGATTTATGCCTATTTTTTCACATCTTTATGGACACAACAATGATTTCCCTCGTGTGATAATATTTTTAGATTAAAGAATCAAAGTGTATGCGCGTTGTTCACACGCTACATAATGGCCAAGCATGGACCCTTAAAGGAGAACTCCGGTCAATTTTAACATTGAGCTCAATTTTTTGTAAATTTGGAGTGCTATCAATACAGAGAACAACGACAAAAATCGGTGTTGCCTACACCGTGTTATCCTCTTTTTAAAATTTGCACCCTATTGACTTCAATGGGGTCTAATTTTAAACCTGCTTTTATTTCTCTTATCATCCTTGATGTGTCATACAAGTGCCCAGCCATGATGAGTGATTCCTTCAGAGTGAACACGAGTGAATCTGACTGCATTAGATGTGAAAGATATGAATAAAAATTATGTTATATCAGCCAGCGCACATACCTGTATTTAGTTCCTGTTTTCGGTCGAAGTCCAAAGTAGTCGATTGTCGAGTTCACGCGCGTCATCATAGGTAACTAAACATATGCGCGTGAACTCGACAATCGACTACTTTGGACTTCGACCGAAAACAGGAACTAAATACTTTAAAGTAGCATATGACTATCTCGCAACCCGCCACTGTCTTTAGACTAGGTTTTTCCGGGTCAGTGCTGGAATTGTTTTTTGAAACTCCAAAATAGCACCAAGCAGCGTTTGCGCCAGAACACGCCTCCTCTTTTCGCTAAACCGCCCCCACGAGCGCAATTTCATTCCCTAATTTACCAAAGTGCGTCTGTGGAGGGAAAAGTCGCTGTCAATCCAGTAGATCAATGCGCTCAAATGATCAATTGCTCCTCATGGTTCCGCAATCTCGTTGAAATGTAAAGGTGATCGGGCATTCTCTGGTGCTGCTCCTAGGCTCTGGAATGACCTTCCTCTGTCTGTACAATCTTCTCCTTCATTGGGTGTTTTTCAGAGTGCGCTTAAAACGTATTTGTTTTCTCTAGCGTTTGAAAATGCTTTGTAAGCTGTGCATGTCATATGTTTGCATTGTTTTTATGTTTTTATTTTTTTCTCTTTTATATTTTCTGTACAGCACTTTGGTTCCACTTGTGGTGTTGAAAGTGCTCTATAAATAAAGTTGAGTTGAGTTGAGGAGTGATGAGATAGTTAGCAGACTAACTGAATTATGTCAAAGATTTATCGACAGGGGTTATACATGTAACTTAGTGCGTGATTGTCTAGAGCGTGCGCGCAGTCTTCAGCGCGCCGATTTGATGACCAAACGTACTGATCAGAAAAGTTCTAACAACACTTTAGTTACTTTTGTATCAACTTATGGTCAGATTTCAAATAGTTTAAAGAACATTGTGCAACGCCATTGGCACATTCTCAGTAGCGACCCGTACATAGGGCACACTTTCCAAGAAATGCCGCGTAATTGTTTTAAACGAGCACCCAATCTTAGAGATCGATTAGTGCACTCGCACCTTCCTGCATCTACCCAGACGCCTTTTCCCTTTAAAATTCCACACGGTAATTTTAAGTGTTGGAACTGTGCGGCATGTAATTTTATGCTCACAGATAATATGTTTACACATCCAAAAACAGGCAGAACATATAAAGTAAAGGGCAGAATCACATGCTTATCTACTTTTATTGTGTATTTATTGACGTGTCCTTGTGGATTGTTCTATGTGGGAAAAACGAAGCGACAACTAAAAACTCGAATTTTTGAGCACAAGTGTGCTATCAGAAAAAATGATGACAAATCATCAGTCGCGAGACATTTTAACTCTGCGGGACGTGATGTTAATATGCTCAAATTTATGGGCTTGGAGTTTGTTAATCTGTCCCCAAGAGGGGGAGACCGTGAGAACCGCCTCCTTCAGCGAGAGGCATGGTACATTTTTAGCTTAAACACATGTATTCCCAATGGTATGAATGAAGATCTGTCACTAAGTTGTTTCTTGTAAATGTAACACTATGCATGTATATCGTATGTACATTCTGTATATGTATAATGAAATGTATAATGTATAACAGCCGTTGTTTTTCATTAATGGACTAATTGAAACATTGGTGACACCATTGGACTGTTTATTATTTTAAATTTATTGGTTGATGTCAATATGGGTGTGTTAATGGGTGTGGGCATATAAGATTGGTTACACTGTGATCTTGTTGCACACTGAAGAAGGCACGCGCCGAAACGCGTTTGTGCAAAAATAAAAAGTTAATTTATGCATAGTGCGGCCTCTCTCCTGTTCTTAATTCCAATTATTCAGGCCAGCACTCTTAAAAGTTTATTTTAATCACTGAGTGAAGCCCGCTCCTATTCCCATTTACTCATTGTTCTATTGAGTGGAGCTCCTCCAAACATGTCTTATGAAGAAGTGGAGCGTCTCACTGATGTGAGAGCTAGCACGTTTGCCTACACCGAAAAAGACTCTGAGCAAATTCTTTTTCCCATACTAACGATTGAAATGCCGACTGATTCTTGGGAGTCACAATATAATCAACTGGAGGATTTACACAAGAAAGAAACAAGAGCACTGCTTCACGGTAGTGTGCTTTCCCAGTACTGGAGGAACAAACGCATACCCAGAGGATTACGTATTATGAAGGTGCCTACATTGGGCCGTGATGATCCGGAGTTTTGTAAGAAATGGTGCGATATTCTAAATAAATGCTCTCTCGATCTGATGTTGTTAATAGTCGACAATCAAAACAAGAAACTTGCTACAATCAAACAAGAGATTGCCGACCTAGAGGCACAGTTGAAGACAAAATTCTCCTCGACCCAGCTTAAAGAACTCCTACAGAAATGTGACGCGCAGATAAGTGCATACAAAACGGAGACGTAACATAAAAAAATGGAGAAATATCGTAGAGACACTATGGATTATCGCAACAACAATGTCTACCCTTGGCTTCGTGAGAACCATGGCCTGGGAGGCAGGCCAAAACAAAGACAAAGACAACGCAACACCGTGAGTAGCGCCTCATCTGGAGACTGGAGCACTGACACCGAATCGTCTTCAACTAGGCGTTTTTTACGCTCCAACACCGGCCCTCCCCCAGGTCCTTTCCGAGCGACTCAGGACGGCACCATAAAACGCGGAGGGGGAGGAAGAAGCATAAGAGGACAGAGATAAAGGACAGTGTCATTAACATCTCAACCAAACAGCTAAGTCAAGACCAACTTTCTGTTTTATCCAAAGGTCTTTCATTTGTACCCGTGAAGGGGAATGACCCATTTGTGACTAAAATAGAAATGTTTAAATTTTTTAGATCTATCCGTCTCAAGGCCTTCTATTCGAAAGGCATTGTAAGACAATACAGTCAACGTACGAACACTCCTTCTGAGGTATCTTCCTCCCTTGTATCTGAAAAGACTATGTTTAAACCTAAGAGTACTTTTCTCCCTCCAACAATTCGTCAGTGGAAACGTTCTGCCGGTTGGTAGAACAAGATGTTTTTTCCTGCTTAAAGCCTGATAATTGTTATATTAGACACAACCTTTTGACCTCCGAGAAAGAAGCATTGCGTACATTAATGACTGATGATGATATAGTTATTAAATCTGCAGACAAAGGAGGTTCCATTGTTATTCAGGACAGGGTTGCTTATGTACAAGAAATAGAGCGGCAGCTTGGTGATGTTAACTTCTATGCCCGTTTACATGGTGATCCCACTATGAAGTTTAGTGAAGAGATAAAAACTATACTAAAGAGAGCTGTATCTGATGTAATAATTAATGAAAAAGAATACAAGTTCTTGTTACAGACTAACCCATTAAGACCAGTGATTTATACTTTGCCAAAAATTCATAAAAGGCTGGATAATCCACCTGGCCGTCCAATTGTATCTGGGAATCAATCCGTATCTGAGCCTTTGTCTAAATTTGTTGATCATCATATAAAGGATTTAGTGTATAACTTGCCATCTTTTTTACAAGACACTACCGATTTCCTGATGAAACTGTCATCTATTGCAGATGTTAATACAACTGATGTCCTGTGCTCTATGGACGTGACCAGCTTGTATACTAATATCCCGCATGATGCAGGGTTAGCGGCTTTATGTTATTATTTACAGATAAATCAAGTGCCACACACTGAGTTCCTATTATCATTAGCTAATCAAGTTCTAACAAAAAATTATTTCATGTTTCAAAACAAATTCTTTTTACAAACCCAAGGTACTGCCATGGGTTCGCCCATGGCGCCTAATTATGCCAACCTTTTTATGGGTAAATTTGAACAGGATTTTATCTATAACTCGAATCCCTTTAAACAGCATCTCAAAGTGTGGTACAGATATATAGATGACATATTCTTTGTGTGGTTGGGTTCAAAAGAAGAACTGATTGCGTTTCATGATTATGTAAATACTAGATTGCCCTCTATCAAATTCACACTGACTCATGATTATAATGCCCTGCCTTTTTGGATGTTTTAGTGAGGAAAATAGATAACACGTTACACACTGAAATTTATCGTAAAGAAACGGATCGTAACTCCTTGTTGCACTACCAGAGTTTCCATCCACCCTCTCTCAAACGTAGTCTGCCTTACAGTCAACTGTTGAGAGTGCGCCGTATCTGTAGTGATGATGAGGACTTTGAGCGACAAGCGGGGGGAATTATGTCAAAGATTTATCGACAGGGGTTATACATGTAACTTAGTGCGTGATTGTCTAGAGCGGTGCGCGCAGTCTTCAGCGCGCCGATTTGATGACCAAACGTACTGATCAGAAAAGTTCTAACAACACTTTAGTTACTTTTGTATCAACTTATGGTCAGATTTCAAATAGTTTAAAGAACATTGTGCAACGCCATTGGCACATTCTCAGTAGCGACCCGTACATAGGGCACACTTTCCAAGAAATGCCGCGTAATTGTTTTAAACGAGCACCCAATCTTAGAGATCGATTAGTGCACTCGCACCTTCCTGCATCTACCCAGACGCCTTTTCCCTTTAAAATTCCACACGGTAATTTTAAGTGTTGGAACTGTGCGGCATGTAATTTTATGCTCACAGATAATATGTTTACACATCCAAAAAACAGGCAGAACATATAAAGTAAAGGGCAGAATCACATGCTTATCTACTTTTATTGTGTATTTATTGACGTGTCCTTGTGGATTGTTCTATGTGGGAAAAACGAAGCGACAACTAAAAACTCGAATTTTTGAGCACAAGTGTGCTATCAGAAAAAATGATGACAAATCATCAGTCGCGAGACATTTTAACTCTGCGGGACATGATGTTAATATGCTCAAATTTATGGGCTTGGAGTTTGTTAATCTGTCCCCAAGAGGGGGAGACCGTGAGAACCGCCTCCTTCAGCGAGAGGCATGGTACATTTTTAGCTTAAACACATGTATTCCCAATGGTATGAATGAAGATCTGTCACTAAGTTGTTTCTTGTAAATGTAACACTATGCATGTATATCGTATGTACATTCTGTATATGTATAATGAAATGTATAATGTATAACAGCCGTTGTTTTTCATTAATGGACTAATTGAAACATTGGTGACACCATTGGACTGTTTATTATTTTAAATTTATTGGTTGATGTCAATATGGGTGTGTTAATGGGTGTGGGCATATAAGATTGGTTACACTGTGATCTTGTTGCACACTGAAGAAGGCACGCGCCGAAACGCGTTTGTGCAAAAATAAAAAGTTAATTTATGCATAGTGCGGCCTCTCTCCTGTTCTTAATTCCAATTATTCAGGCCAGCACTCTTAAAAGTTTATTTTAATCACTGAGTGAAGCCCGCTCCTATTCCCATTTACTCATAGTTAGCAGACTGTCATCACTTAATGGCTGGTTGTCTAAGTGATGTCCACAAAATAATATAGAATTCATAGACAATTGGAAAAGTTTTTAGGACAGACCTGACCTGTTGAAAGGAGATGGTATACATTCCTCCTGGGATGGTGCTGCTCTTCTCTCTAGTAATATGGCATATAGTCTTAGAGCACAACCATGACAATCTGGGGGTCAGGTCAGGAAGCAGACAGACTGGTTAAACCGTCACCAAGGTCAGATAAATCACATCACATAGAGACTCATCTCACCTACAGATGGTACTCAACCAGAATACGACTTTTACCGCCACCGTTCCCGCGGCGGTAAAATTGCGGGTGTGTATTTGCTGCCTTTGACCGCTAAGAGGCGCTACAATCGCAGACTTTGAAAAGTGTCAGTTTATTCTCTCTATTGCGTAATCTGCCGCCGCACCGTGGCTCATTGAGAGTGATTTAAATGTGGTACTAGCAGATCAATTCAAGTGAAACATGTAGTTACACGAATTCATAATCACAAGACTGAAATTAAATGTAATACATTTAATAAATAATGAAAACATTTCAACACAAAACATTGCAATAAAAAAATATTAGGCTACATCAATGAGGCTTTGGGGGAGCATAAGACGTGATCTTAACCGGTCCGATGATAGCTCTGTGGACAACACAACAGCACAAGCTTCACGGAGCTTCAAGCGACCCGAGATCGAGGCCACATTTACACATAGCCGGGTATTTAGAGAAACGAATATTCCCCCCCCTCCGTTTTCAATAATAACATTGTGCACACAACCCGCATAAATACGCCGTCGAGCGCCATCATAACTATGCCAAACCTATGGTCGGCAGTGTAGGGAGAAGGATAAAGCCATGCAAGCCAATCAGAATCCTCAGAATCGACAAGAGAGAACCTAAAACCCCGTTTCTCCCAGTTGACACGACAACATATAACCGGCGTTTTCAGAAATCTCCACTTTGGCCGGAGTTTTTAGAAATAATCGTTTTCTGGATAAAAACGGCGTTTTCGTGTAAATGACAGGCCAAAACGCAGAGAAATATCTGCGTTTTCCCATCGTGTAAACGGGGCCCGAATCTCATTAGCTTTGGCTGACAGCGTTAAATGTTTTACCATTCTTGATGCTTAGATAGGTAACTGTTTATTGAAGTCAAGCGTTTTGTTTAATTATCAATGGCACATTACAACATAAATTTGCTACATTCGAGTAGAGCCGCTGCACAGACGAGAAAACTGATGAAGGAAGATTGTCAGCCGATCGCGTCAGAAAATGAAAATGATGAAGCTATCTTTAATCTGCTAAATTATTGTTTTGTGAATCATTCACGAAATTTAGATGACATTGATACCCGCAATAGCAAAGAAGAAATTTTAAAAAACAGATCCTGGACATTTCAAGGTTTAAATAACGTGTCGGGGGCAGTTTATTTATTTAAAACAGGGTTGCATCGAGTTAGAGTTTATTTTCTAAGCAAGAAACAGAATCTTATTCTTGCGACATTTTAAATCTGTATTACCAAATAAATTGCAGCTAAATAAACAATTAAAACAGTAGGCTAGTCTACAAAACGAAAATAGTTCAAAGCAACATAAATTAAGATCATGCGTTTTTCTTTGCTTCTCTCTCGCGCTGGATCTCTTTTATTTTAGGTTTATTTAGTCTCCCTGCACTGCGCGCGCCGGGTCTCTCAAGACCCATCATACAGCTGATAATAGCTACTGTATGTCGCTGTGTGTCATCCATACAAATCCCGAAAAAAAACTTTAACAAATGATTTAGCCTTTGTTGCTTCAAAGATACAGAATGCCTTGTTGAATTCACCGTACAATAAAACGAGGTGGATCGAGAATAAAAGCGCTCTGCATCTGCTGCTCACTCGCATTCGTTTAGTTGGCAAGAACGCGTTTCGTCGATAGTTCATGTTTAGATAATGCCAGATTATTGACACACACACTACTCAAACATGTTAAAATTCTACAAAACTAGTTGAAACAAATGGATTGAACACTTCAACTGAAAGTGTGTGTGAAACCTCTTTAAATACAATACATAAAACTACAATATTTATAATTTAAAGATACAATATGTAACAATTTTGTAATAAAAGATCCAAAAATCACTTGGACAGTGTGATATATTTCCTGCAGTTATGTACTTACAATATCCCAAAAGTCTCCAAAGATTTTTTATTTCAGAGAAATTCCAATTTTAAATAATTGTCCGTCCCGGAAAAAAATGTCGCCTGTCAGTGACGCAATATCCGCACTATCCTTGGTTTCCGCAATATCACGCGGACAAATGCGTTAGTAAAAAAAAAGTTCCTCTAGCTGGGACACGAACTCGGGTCTCCCACATTATATGATGGCACACTTGCCCACGACACTATCGTGATGAGATAGCCTATATCAACATTATAAATTCTACAATATTGTTGGCCCGCACCCACGCATGTAATAGCCTAATATGACTTCCGTCATTATTTTATATTCTGTACAAGGTGGGCCGGCCCACATTGGCCGGCCAGTCCGTGAGGCACACACGACAGTGAGAGACCTATCCCCGACCCGTAGGCACAGGGAAACGACCTTCTCGTTCACCGGTGTATGAAGATCTTTTCATTTGGTCTTATATCAGACTTTGCAATCATTGCACTCTTGTATGTTTTTCGAGGTCTCAAATGAGACTGACAAAAGTAACAAACCATAAAACAATCTTGGCGCCCTCCATCAGACCCTTTTGTCCAACCTTTCTTTCATATTCAAATAGATTCTTAAAAGAATGCAATTAATAACATCACAGCCTAAAACAAGAAAATTGTGTCCAATTCTGTTTTGTAGTCACAAAAATCTTTAAATTGAGCATTTGACCCATGTTTCTCAGTGCTTGCAGTGCATTCAAGGTTCACAGCATCAAAGCAGCTATAACTGGTTTCCAGTTTGGTTTGTTGCTGTCCACACAATGCTCATGCCAGCATCGCTGGAGCTGCAGGGCTAAATGCCTTCTAAAAGATCAGTGAGATGATAACAAGTCAGTCTGGACAAATTACTCAGTAGAGACCCCAGTGACCAGTAAATAAAATTTGTTTTGATGTATACAATTTTATAGAATATAATTCATATTATGACCAGATTGTAATATATGATATTATAATGGCCAGGAATGGCTTTAATCTCTTGATGATTCAGCATTGGTTTAGAAGAGGAAAACATATTGAAGAAGAATGGAAAGAATCAGAAGGTAGAAAGATGGTATGTGCATGTAGGGAGTGAGAATTGTTGGGAGGAAGGAGATAATAAATGGTTAGAGAAAGTATTGGTAAGGAAGGAAACTGAAATGAAGAATGAATGAGAAAGAACTTCTTAACCTTCTATTTGTGCAAGAATCTTTAATGAGAAAAACTACAATACCCAGTATGTACCAACTAAAATGATCAACCTGATTACCATGTCTTGAATATCCATCCAAAGCCACAGGATGATTTAAATTTGATCTAATAGATCTTCAACCCAGTAACACGGGGAGGTACAAGTTTTAATTTTCTCTTGCAACAAAACCACAAACAAAGTGGCGCAAGTGTTAACAACAGTATGGACCACAGAGATCCACATGGTCAAGAGTTTGAATGGCACCATAAATTCCAAAGGCTAAACAAACAATCACAACACCACACCTGGTGATCTAATTGCTCTGAACACAGATCTGGCTACTGTAAATAAACAACATGAGATTTCCCCAGCAGACCTGGGTGTCCTAATACTCACAACGCAGCATACTGTGTGAGTTTAACTGCAATAGCAGTCAGATCTGACCATTATCACACAGTTTAATTGACCTTTTCTTTGCAAAGACATGATCATGATAATGATACTTGTCTTTGTAAACTAAAACAAATTTGCTTTAAATGGCATAAAATCTTAACAGATCAAAGCCACTAGTAACAACTGTCTGGCTAAGGCCATCAAATAAATATTGAGATAGATCATATTCATATATCTCAATGCAATTTGTTGAAAGGCTCCAGATTAACTGTGTTTTCCTCTCTAGGTCCAGCTCCCTTACAGGCTGACAACTGCCGTTCTTCAGAACCAGATTCCGCAAGGGTCTGGTCCCGCCTGTTTCAAGCAGGACACACACAACTTTACATGTAGGAGATGGGGGGGTGGAGAAACTTCAAGCGGCCACTCACACCTCATAACACTACAGAAGTAGCTATTGTATGTGGCCTCCCGGTGTAGCACCGGAACTAAATTTTGCAACACAAATTATGGTAGGATAGACACCACCCATCTCCTATACATAAACATACACATCATCACTACAACAATCTTAGAATATCTCTACCTGGCGTAGATCATAAGACTATCCAGGCCAAAATTATTCACATCATGCAAATCTGTAATACATAATTTACCTTCATACATATAGAACAAGGGAAATTATTTTAATAATTTCATTTCAATAATTTCCTGTATGTAAACACTGAGGTGCATAGAACATGGGCATGGCTATGGTCACACATCAATTGGTTTAAATTCCACATATAAAATCTAATTGAGACCTATTCATCAATACATCTGGTCTTCGGAAAAAATGTTTATTATGTCCAGTCGTTAGCGTTGTTGCAAACCAGGAGGGCCCCCTAGTTTCCAACAAATGACTAATGACATAAAAAATTATCTAAACAGTTAGATCCAAAATGCAGGCATTTCTATTGGCCAACTATACAATTCCCAGTCAGACCTGCATTATTGAGTGTGACATAGCCTGTACATCAAATGCACAGAGGATAATTGCAAAAGTTAAACTAGAGAGTTTCATCCTCTAATTGAACATATTAAAACCTTAGGTTTCATTAATGAATTTGCACTTAAAACAACTAATGCAGACAATTTTATAATTATGAAATTGTGTATTTCCATGTTTAATGATGTTATATATTTTAATTATGCATACCACTGGTAAATATACTAGCTATGCTGACTTTCTGCTACCCTTCCTTACTTTATCCAGACCAAGTCTAAATTCCACTACCAGATCACTGTGGCAGTGAAGAATTTGGTGATCAAATTAGACCAACTCACTAAATATATGATTCTGAAAAAGAGACCTTATTTACCACTCGCACTTTTAACATTTGAGGTTCGCACTTTTGAGTACATTATGTCTTGTTATTTTTTGTTCTTGTGTTTATCCAATAACTTTTTTCTCATCTTACAATAACTACAAATACATCCATATTTGATTATTGCATGGTCATTCAGAAGTTGTTCAGGTGTCTTACACGCAATGGAGCATCATCAGTGAAAAGATTCCTTCAACGATGGAGTTCTGCCCTGCCCGGCAAACCAAACCTTCTGTTTGAAGGTGACCGAGGACTTCTCAAAGGGTCAGTTAAAACATCCTAGGGAGGACACAGATGTTTCCGCAAAGCGTTAAAATGACACTTTCCACTGACACTTTCTGATCATGCTGACCAACGCAAACAGACTTGATGCAACGAGTCATTCCACAGACTGAATACCATCGAAACCAAGTGCAGGTGAAAGCAAACCCGGCAAAGAGGATATGACATCCAATCCAGCTGCTGCAGCATCCACTAGCACAGTACGCCTACACTTAAAGGGACTGTGTCACAGGATTGTATTCTGCCGTGTTTTCATTTTTGCTCAACCTGTCTTAATGCTGTTATTTCAGGTGACTACTTGATTTCTGGAGTCATCGACTAACTACAGGTGTCAGCCATATGAACACTCAGAGAATCACACTGAAAATGTGGAAACAGGAAAATGTCCAAAAAATGTCCCCTTAGGCCTGATCTAAATCTGCCCCAAGGGGCCAGGGGTCGTCTGTAAGAACTGATTTTCCTGTTAAAATAAAACTCACCCTGCAATATAGCCATAAAACGCACCCTGGACAGAAGATCGCAAAGACAGAGCATAGGACATTGTCCTGTCCAAACACTTTTCTCTTATCTCTGCATCCCCCTCTCCCCCTGAGTCAAGTCACCAAAAGTTCACTAAGAATGCCTATATATCACAGATGATGTATCTTGTAAATCTATTGTTTTTCCTTTTCATGTTTGGTATCATTTTAGATGTCTCAGTGCGATTGGTAAAAATGGTCTTAATTTCATTGCAGTCATTGGTAATATTAGAAAGATTAAGAACTTAGGAGAATCCTGTGTTCCTCTTTGGGTGATGTCTCTTCAAGATATCTCCCCACTCCCCCGAGACCAGGTGCTACCCCCTGGGGTACAGGAACTAACCCAAAACAAACTCTGAAAATATTGGCACAACCCTTTTGTTCTGGTCTGGGTATTTAAGGCTAGGTAACAGAGCTGTCTTTGGGATCCTGTAACCAGGAAAAACCCCATACAGTGCTGTGTCAGTGTTCTCCCGTTGGAAAACACTCACACACCGCTGTGTGTCTCTGTCAGGAATGCATTGCTTACTTTTAGAGTCATCTTTGAGAAATGTATGTCATGCATCTATTATTTCTGAATTGGCTTTTAATACTTGTGTAATTGGCATGATACATTTTTACCTGACAAATAAATGTTCCATCTTGATTTATTCTGAAGTTTTCTGAAATCATTATTTTAGTAGATTATAGGAGGCTGGTGCTACCGCAAATCTTGCAGGATAGGTCAAACTAAAGGCGCATGTATGAATGGAGCAGTAGGCACGTCATCTTGAAGACCTTTTGATTTCTGTCTATTACTGATTTAGCAAGTTGTATGGAAATGGCTAAAATCAACTACACTCTTTTGTATGAGTGAGCAGTAGGCAACCGACTTAAGAGGTATTAGCTAACCCTACATCCTCTGACTAACTTCAGAACTGACAAGTTTTGTGTCCGTGAGAAACACGACGTGGCCGACGTGATCTCTGTGCGGCATTGGGTCCATAATGAATAAATAAATGAAAGATAAGAAACTCTGAATAACCAAATATCTAAATTAATTCATAATCAATATTTATGACTATTTTCTAATAAGAAACACAATCTATATTTGATTATCACTTGAAACTGGAGTCAGATTAAGCGTAGAGCTAAAGTAATATTCAAACTAAATTCTAATAAATTAAGTGAACTTCACTGGAGCGCTGGAAAGATATACACGCATTATCCCTTCGCCCACCCCGTTGGATTCCGTCGTTGGGCCAATGGGTGGTCCTTACACCGGGGTAAACTCCAACACATGGCGGCTGAGCTGGGGGGCTATGACCAAACCCACACCAGCCCGCCGCCTCTCACCATGGGCAACTCCAGAGTGGTGAAGAGTCCATCCTCTCTCAAGAAGTGTGGTTCCAGAGCCCAAGCTGTGCGTAGAGGTGATCCCGACTATCTCTAGTCGGAACCTCTCAACCTCATGCACAATCTCCGGCTCCTTCCCCGCCAGCGAGGTGACGTTCCACGTCCCTAGAGCTAGTTTCCGTGTCCAGGGATCGGTTTGTCGAGATCCCCACCTTCGACTGCCGCCCGATCCTCTAAGCACCGGCCCCTTATGGTCCCTCCTGCAGGTGGTGAGCCCACGGGAAGGCGGCCCCCACGTCGCTCCTTCGGGCTGAGCCCGGCCGGACCTGGGGAGAGGCCCGGCCACCAGGTGCTCGCATACGAGCCCCAACCCTGGGCCTGGCTTCTTATTTTGTTGTCCATTACATTACTTTAATTTAATTACATTACTTTAAATGAGTCCACCCCTAAGATTACGGTTATAAACATGAACCTCGTCTGAAACGTAAAGGAGGAGGTGTTGCTGTAATTAATGGTGCTTGCCAAAGGCAATCACGTTTGAGATTTCTGCTGGCTACTGTATACAGGCCACCAGGTCACCATACAGACTTAATAAAAAAAATTGCTGATTTTCTATCAGAGGCTGCAGATAAAGCCCTAATTGTTGGTGTTTTTAATATACAAATAGATAACGAAAAATATGCATTGGGATTGGCATTTAAAGACATTCTTAACTCTATTCGAGTTAAACAACACGTGTCAGGACCAAACACGTGTCAGGACCTCTGAAATTTCAGCCTTTGTCACTCAAGATAACTTTCTTCAGTACTCTATTATGTCGTTCGGAATGCGAAACGCGCCCGCGACTTTTAAGAGACTGGTGAACATTGTATTAGCGGGTGTACCTAAATGCAATGCTTATCTTGACGATTTAGTTGTATATATTTCTCCGATTGGGTAGAACATTTATCCTTGTTAAAACTTGTTGTAGCGTTCGAGGGCGAACCAAACACAAATGAATCTTCCAGGTGATTCGTTCAAACATAATTCCACCCAGAACTCAACACTCCAGACCCCGGCTCCAGCCAGTCTACCATAGCCAACGAAAACCCCCCAGTAAGGAATTTATGGCCTTAAGAGATGAGCCCAACAACGAAGAACGTTGTCAAGTTAGATAGTTTGGGAAAGACTGATTGGTTCAGAGATGGCACGGCTCTGGCACCCACCAAGATTAATGACATGTAAAACAGACCTCCTTTTCTTGGAGGACCTTTGAACGACCTCCTCAAAACCCACAGAGACTTTACATATAAAATTACATAAAATCATCCCAAAACAATTCTTGATGAACTTCTTACCAAACATAATCCAACTACATAATTATATATTGTGTTTACAACCTCTATATGTGTGTCTATTATGCTTAGATCATATAAGTCATGTAATGGTTATAACTATTAGATGTTTGAATGAAAGTGTGTCGTGCTTCCTATCAGTACGATCATATGTTCGTAATTTAAGATGGCTTGATTGAAATCTGTGTAAAATGTTTTGTATTCTTATAATAGTAATGATGTCTAAACTGTGGCCTCTGTACTCTGTAGAGTAAAGAGATCACAGATAACGCATGATTTACGACGTGAGGTGAAGAAAATGCCACCTCTCAAATAAAGACAGTGCCTCATTGGTCAGAACTCATCCAGGAGGCTGGACAAACGTTTGAGCTTAAAACCCGAACAAAGATTCAAAAAAAGAAAAGAAAGAAGTTTAGAAAGAAGGAAGGAGGAGTAGAAGGAAAAAGACCGTTAGCGGAAGAGCAGATTTACTCCCTCCAGACAAGTAACCATGTAACGTTAGACGAGCGGACGAAAGAACCCAAATCAAGATCAGAAGAACATGGGTTAAACAGCTTCAGTCAAGCCATCTAAACTCGCCTCACTTTTCTTTATTTCTCTTAGTTTTCTTTTCTTTCCCGTTGAAAGTCTCGGTTCTAAGTTAAGTTTTGCTGCAAAGTTTCGTTTAAACGATTCGACTGTGAAGCCCGCTTCCAACTTCAAAGACTTTCCATCCATCCGCCAACACACCACGTGATTGGCCGCCCAAGACATCTATCCAGACACGAGAAGACTGCCAGCCAATCAACGAACCCGGGAAACCCCCTTTTACGCCAACAAAAGGAATCCCCAAAGGAACGCAAAAACAAGCAAGTAACCTCCAGACTCTTAACTGAACTGGTGCATTAATATAAATTGAATAACCCGCCTAAGAAACGATAGAAGGGTTAAATTAAGGATTGATGGTTCGTTCAGGTCATGTCTTATAAGTGCGTATAGAAACTTGGGATTTCATCACCTTGCTCTTAAAACTCATTCTTTCCTCACTCTCTCTCTTTCTGCAACTCGTATGAATGTGTGTGTGCGTGTGTTTGTGTTAGATATTAGTTTTATGTGTTAGAATAATCAATAAAGTCTTGCTTATATTTGAAAGATAATTGTTCTTGTGTTATGTGCTTACGAATTTAATGTCTTAAACTGCTGATCTAAGTTACCTTGCTAATAAATAGTGGTTTCACTATAGTTTGGATATTTATATCCGCTGCAGAGCTGCAGTTACGGCCCGTTCAAATGAACGCTGAACGAGTCATTTGCTCGGCCGTATGAATGATTCTTTTGAAGATTCCCTATAAATTAATTCATAATTCCTTTGAGCTAAATTTACCCTTACAAACGTATTATACATAGTAAATGTTGTTACATTTTCTTTGAGCATTTAGCGAATGCATCTTTAACTCTCAACCTGGCTAAATGTGAGTTTGGACAAGCCACCATTATCTATCTAGGAAAGGAGGTAGGGCAGGGACAGGTTCGACCTGTGGAAGCTAAGATTGCTGCCATTAATGAGTTTCCTGCTCCACGGACTCGTCGTGAGCTCCGACGATTCCTTGGAATGGCAGGATATTATCGTGGCTTCTGCCGTAACTTCTCTACGGTTGCCTGTTCCCTCACCAATCTATTGAGTCCTTCGAACCCATTTGTTTGGTCTGAAGAATGCCAACATGCTTTTGATAGTGTGAAAGTGCTTTTATGTATTGTGCCTGTTTTAGCCGCTCCTGATTTGTTACGCCCCTTCAAACTGGAAGTTGATGCTAGTGCAGTGGGAGCTGGAGCTGTGTTGTTACAGGAGGATGGTACTGGAGTCGATCATCCGGTTTGTTATTTTTCTCGAAAGTTTAACAAAAACCAACTCAACTACTCCACAATCGAGAAGGAAGCGTTATCACTTCTTTTTGCGTTGCAGCATTTTGAGGTTTATGTTGGTTCTACTACTCTGCCTGTTGTTGTTTTCACTGACCATAATCCTCTCACTTTTCTGTCCCGTATGTATAACCACAACCAGCGGCTTATGCGGTGGTCTTTGGTGTTACAGAATTATGACTTAGAGATTCGGCATAAGAAAGGACGGGAGAACGTGGTGGCAGATGCACTATCGCGTGTTTAGGAAACGTTAGGAATGTAAACGTATTGTGTGAGTTTGGTGTTCAGTGATACGTTTACTTCTAAGGGGGAGAGTGTTACGGCTAGTGCCGCTTTGTGTTGTTCGTTTGTTCATTATCATAGTCTCGTGCTCAGATCATTATCTAGTCTCGTGTAAACTTAATTTGGCCAAGGCTGCAAAGCCGACTCCGTGTTACAAATATGTTAGACCGATCACTTCTGCCACTAAAGATTGCTTTATTAATAATCTTCATGATCAGTTTCATCATCTCAGCATCCCAGATAGCTTAGACGAACTCGATATTGCGACAGAAACTTTAAACTCTCTCTTTTCCAGCACTTTAGACATAGTTGCTCCTTGGCGCTTAAAGAAGATTAAAGAAAATAGTCCAACGCCGTGGCTTTGGGTGCTTGAGCCCCTGCCCTATTTCAAAATTAATCAAAAGTGCCCTCCTCAAACATATATCAATGATAATATTGTGGTCAATAAAACAAATTGCATTTGCTTATAATTAACATGACAATGTGTACAAAACTAAAGTAGCCTAAATTCACGTTTATTTTTATGTTTCTGTCAGTCTGAGGTGTTGTTGCTATAACGCGTTGCTATGGGTTGCGTCACTTGCGTCAAGTTGTGTGTGTGTCTTGCTTCGGTCTTGACTGACGGTCTCCGTTTTCGAGGGTCTAAAACTCCGGAGTAGTGTGTGGACGGCAGGCATAACAGTAGCAAAAGTTAGGCGTTTTAAAATGAAAATGCACTAGTGTAAATGTCACCGGTGCAGGCCGGGACGGACTGGGAGGACCAGCCGCCCCTGACTCCAGACACCACCGTGAGGAGCCGACACCACAGGCACGCAACAGAAGGACAGATGAGGAGGCAAGTATTTGAGTTCAAAGTAACAATTTTTTATTAAACGACAATCAACTTGAGGAAAGAATAAGAAGCTCTTCTTTCCTAGGGATATTGGACCGGAGTAGCCGCTGGATCGATCCTTCAATGTCTGCGGGACACAATGGTGAGATAGTGGACTCTAAAGGCTCACTTTCACAGCAGTGCTGCACATCTGCATGACTCAGACGGTAAGTAACGGGTAATGTATTCTTCTCAGTATCAGATACGTCGTCGGGACACAATGGTGAGACAGGGACTCTAAAAGCTTACTTTCACAGTGTTGCTGCACATCTGCAGGACTCAGACGGTAAGTAACAGGTAATGTGTTCTTCTCAGTATCAAATACATCGTCGGGGCACAATGGTGAGACAGGGGACTCTAAGAGCTTACTTTCACAGCGTTGCTGCACATCTGCAGGACTCAGACAGTAAGTAACAGGTAATATATTCTTCTCTCAACCTCAGATTCTCTTATCAGGACTCAGAAGTAAAACAGTGATTTTAAAAGTTCACTTCACAGCAGTGCTGCAGACTTCGGGATTCTTCACTCGACAACAACCACTTCCACTGGACATTAACGAGGGATTTAATAGGCAGCTTTACCAAACTTGTAACTTGAGCGAGAGAGAGAGAGTTAACAGGAGGCTTCGATGAGGCTTTACGTTACTCCAATATTCAGCGAGAAAAGAGGATAATACAAAGCATTACTTCACCAGTTCAGTTGTATCATTCTGGGGTTCAGATGGAGACTAGGAAATCATTTCCAAAGATGAAAGCATGTATTGGGAGACTCTTCTCAGCGTAACACACACTCGTGTTCACTACAAATCCACAGCATTAATTCGGTGTGTATTAGGTAAGGCAAACAAACTGCAAATCACTCACACATTAGAGCCGATCAGAAGCCTCGATTTATCCTTGCATTTCAGTGGGAAGATACAACTCTCAGTTCTCCTCCAATATACTCTGAAACAGAGCCCTTCCTCAATGGTCAATTCACTGTCTTTTCTTCAAGCTATGCAACTGTTTCAATGATGTAACTAATTTACTTATCTCTCTCTCTCTTTTCCTCTTCACAGCGCAGATCCAAGCAGCAGTTCCATCCAGTAGATTTTCCACACGAACTCTGAACAGCAGACTCCAATGACAGCGCTGTATCCACACGGATTTTTCCAGTTTACAACTTCCAATGTAAGCACCCAAACAAGAGATCTTCTACCCCAAGACCGATTGGAAAGACAGGACTCCCAAAAACTCAACAGAACGACTGACAAAACTGACAACACTGACACCACTGACCATTTCTTCTCTTCTGAACGGCTCTTTTATCCTCCTCTTGTGAAGCAGGAAGCCCGTGCAAACGCCGCTCCTCTCTCTCACACACCTGCAGTGCACCAGCGGTAATTAGGCAGGGCAATGTCTCTGCTACACCCGGGGTGCTTCTCAATTCTTATTTGTTCATCCTCGTTTCCTTTCCTCGCGTCCTTTCCTCGCGTCTCAGCTCCACCCCCTGGAGGACGCGGTGGAAGGCTGCAAGGAAAGAAAAGGAGGACGGAGGAATCGAATGAAAGCTTTTTTATACATTGGAATACTTGATCCCTCGAGCGTCACTTTACAGCGTCATCAGCAGCGCTAAAAAGATCTGCCCTTATGTTGTTGAAGTTTGATTATTTAAGAAATTCATAATAAATAATAATAAAAGCAAGATACCCTGTTGAAATATGTGACGTGTGGTTTATATAAACTGCAATAAAATGATATAGCTATAAAATTATTGTGACCGATGTGAAGGGGGAGGAGAATTTACACGTGCGTCACGTTAAGTCAATAAAATACTTCCGCATAGGATACACCTGTGTATCCTCGCTCATAGCTCCTCTGGAAGCCTCCTCGCTCCTCGATCCTCGCCTCCTCGCGGTGCAATTAGAGAAATGAGATGTCCTTCAAGATGGCTGAGCTCGATTGGTTTCCGGGTCATAGGATGGAGGACGGAGGAGCGAGGAGACGAGGAGGGATATTGAGAAGCACCCCCGGAACCGGAGTGAGGTGTTACACCAAATTAATCCCCTCGGGGAACATAGAAGAAAACAAAGGTTCCGCTTTCCCCGCATTTTGTCACCCGTGACATAAACGTAGGTATCCCACAGTCTGCTCAGGAACCGATGTTCTGGAGCCTCTTTTTAGTGAGTATATGGCTCGATGGCAGGAAAAAATTGGACAATGTGAAGTGGAGCGAAATTCTCCGGTCATTTATAAATAAAACGTTTGAAAATTACATGGACAGACCAATTTACATTGAAGCGATCTGAATCTCTGTCGTTGAAACTAATGGATGTTAATTGATAGCACTGCACAAAACCAGCACCAAAAGTAGCATTAATGGTAAGTATTCAAGTCACTTGTAATGTATTTAGTCTATATTGATACACCGTTTACCATTATGAAACTATCATAGTTTGTTAAATGAAGCCCAGGCCTACAGGCCTATTATGTGTAAAGTGTAGGCTCACAACAACACGCAAAATGGTGACTGTTAATTTTACATTTTTGCACACACATTACTATTTTTTTTAGTAAAGAAAAAGTCTAATTACTAAGTCTAAAAAGTAAAAAAAAAATCTTATGCGCTTCAAGCTTGCATTTAGGCTATTTGATCAAAAATACAGGAAAAAATTATTACAATTTAAAATAATGATTTTCTATTTTAATATACTTTAAAAAATATAATTTCTTTCCATGATGCAAAGCAAATATATATATAAAAAAGCTGTATATATATATACAGCTTTTTTTCTCCTCTCTCTCTCTCTCTCTCTCTCTCTCTCTCTCTCTCTCTCTCTCTCTCTCTCTCTCTCTCTCTCTCTCTATATATATATATATATATATATATATATATATATATGCCCCTTTTTACATTTGAGCCCCCTGCCCCTGAGGAACTCTCTGCACATTTAGGCCCTTAAGAGAGCAGCCAGAAAAATGGCGTGCAACTGGAAGAAAACAAAACTAGAGGTATTTCGGATGTCATGGAAGGAGAGTTTGATTGCTTACAGAGAGGCTTTAAAAGCTGCTAGATCTGCTTATTTTTCAACCCTATTAGAAGAAAACAAACACAACCCTAGGTATTTATTTGAAACAGTGGCAAAATTAACAAAAAATAAAACTTCTAGGCCAGACTTTTCCATGCTGCACAGCAGTAATGACTTTATGAACTTCTTTACTTTACACGATTGATAATATCAGGGAGAAAATGATAACTATACAAGTTTTGCATCAAGCAGTGCATTATTGTAGTCTCCCTGACGAAAATTTTTATTCATTCATTGCTATAGGAGAGGAAGAATTTTCTAGGCTCGTTAAATCATCTACATCGGCGACATGTATGTTAGACTCTATACCGACTAAACTAATGAAAGATATGCTTCCAGAGGTCAATAGATCTTATGGAGAATAACACATCCCTTACGAAAAAGAAGTATACTTCAAGTTCATTTTATGAAGTATACTTAAGTAATGTTCAAGTATATTTTAAAGTATACATTATGTAGTAAGTATACTAATGTCAATATGTACTAGTAGTAAACTTGTAAGTGTACTATTTTAATACCGCTTGGGACTAAATTGGCCCACTTGAAGTATATAAAAGTATATGTTTAAGTGTACTATAAGTGTAACAGTAGTAAACTTTAAGTGCACAACTAGTTCATAATTGCATTTCTCATTTGTACTCCAAGTGAACTTATGGGTATACTAGTAGTTTACTATTTTAATACTTGTAGCAAATTTTTAGTTTATGGATAACTGAAAATTTCAGTCAATAGTGGGGAAAGAGTAAAGTAGAATTAAAGTAAATTCCTATGT
>JARPMJ010008543.1:30000-33714 GCA_033366665.1 Phoxinus dragarum | reverse complement strand
ATGGCTGCGGGTGAATCCGAGCGAGCGCACACGCGCGCACGCGCACACACACACACACGCATACATATACACACACAGCTAACTGCTAACCTAAACAACACACGCGCAACAAACATACAATCACACGTACACAAACGTACCTGCTCGCGTGCGGGCCGGAAACACTCTTTTAGCGGATTTACACTCAAATGTGTCGCCGCGGCCGAAGCACAGCAGCAGCGGCTCGATCTACCTCATAACACCCGCCACACGCATCGTATCGGTCCGCTGGAAGCTCCCAGGAGGATAATAACGGAGGAAGAGCCCGCTCGGGTTTGTTTCACATCGACTCTGAGCGTTTAAAAATAAAAACAAAACGTCTACAAGCATCAACACATCCGCTGCTCTTCTGCGCTCGGGATGGAAAGATGGAGCTTCGCTGTGCGCATGCGCCCCTGGCAGCGACCACAATGCACCGGGGCATGACGGGACACACGAATGAGTTCGGCCCGGCCATGTAGTCTGTGTGTTAAATGTTTCATCAGAACATTGATGCCTCGTGAATATGATTCATACATGTAAATGGTCAGCAAAAAATAAAAAATAAAATAAAATAAATAGGCCCGTAAAAAAACGTTATGCTCAGTGTCATTGTCCTTTTCATTTGCATCCCATACATACTAAAATATTTACAGAGTATAGATTGTAAAATTAAAATACATGAATAACAGTTTAACAGTTCATGGTTATTATTACATGAATGCAATTCAATTCAATTCACATTTATTTGTAAAGCGCTTTTCACAATACACATCATTTCAAAGCAGCTTTACAGAACATGTCCAATTTAGAGTCTATTATCAGAGGAAACTGTCTAAAGTATTTCAGAAATGTACATATACAAATCACAGTTAGCAAAATATTTATTAATTTAAACAATGTAATAATTTAAGGCAGAAACAATCATTGAAGCAATACACCATTATTACACCAATATAAAATTAATACTATTTCAAATAACTCAAAAACTCAAGGAAAAAAAACTAATATGCTATACTTTCTACTTGTTATTTTAAAAAAACATAATTAAAAATGTAAAGTACTTAAAACGGCAATCGAATTAATGTTTATTAAAAATATTAACTTCTATGTCAAGTAGAATTAAGGAACGAGTGGCTGATGGTAAAGTCCGCCCTTTCTGGCAGTGTTTATTCGTGTATTTATTTTAAAAAGAGAAATGAAGGTCTTAAACTTTATATTCCTCTATGGTAAAATATGAAATAGTGTATTGTTCTCTTTGTCTGCTAATCGTTTGCCTTGATTCTTACTCGCTATCTTTAGTTAGTTAGTTAGTGTTCATCCTGGTGCTTGTGTCTTATGTTATTGGTTGTTTGCGGTCTTGTGTTGTACACAAGAATAAAGCATTAAATAAGCAATACAAATAAAAGAAAGTTAGCAGCCCGATTTACTCCCTTTCGGTTGAGTGGGCGTGGCGATAGGGTGGTTCTGCGCATGCGCGTCTCGGTTGCCCTTCCCACTGGAGACTGTCAAACAGACACAGTAGGCTACATTAGAGTTTTTATAACTATAAGGATCTTGTAACAGCGTTGAGGATCAGTCCAAATTTCATCTCAACTGTTCGTGGATCATCGTTGTTATTAATGAAAGGCCGCCGCTGAGATGCGCGACGCGCTGTTGACGCCTGTCAGACGCTTCCCGTGGGCGACCAATGTGACCCTGTACGGGTGCCTGTTCGCGGGCGGGGATCTCGTGCACCAGCGCTTCTCCCGCAGAGAACAGGTGGACTGGACTCACACGAGAAACGTGGCCGTGGTCGCGTTCAGCTTTCACGGCAACTTCAATTTCTTCTGGATGCGGTTCCTGGAGCGACGCATCCCCGGTAACGCGTTGCGAGCGGTGTTGCAGAAGCTCGTGCTGGACCAGACGCTCGCCGCGCCGCTCGCCATCAGCGCCTTCTACACAGGTGAGGTGACTGACAGGTATGAGGTGAGATGTCACGTGAGATGTGTTGTGATTATGTCATACACAGGTGACTGACAGACAGGTTTTATTATGGAAGGCCAAAACGTGTTAAACTGTTATGTAAACTCTTCTTAAAGGATTAGTTCACTTTTAAAAAAACTTTTGCTGATAATTTACTCACCCCGATGTCATCAAGATGTCCATGTCTTTCTTTCTTCAGTCGAAAAGAAATGAAGGTTTTTGATGAACACATTTCTCCATATAATGGACGTCAATGGGCCCCAAACGGGTCAAGGTCCAGATGACAGTGTCCAAGGGTGTAGATTTGGTTTGAACATTGGGGGGGGGTTTCATGTAATCATGGTATAAATATTGGGGGGGGGGGTTGTAATGCATAGATTTAAATATTGGGGGGGTTATGTCCCCCCCCAACCCCCCCACAAATTACGCCCCTGACAGTGTCAGCGCCGCTTCAACGGGCTTTAAACGACACCAGACGATGAATACGGCTCTTATCTAGCGAAACCATCGTCATTTAAAAAATAAATAAAAAAGTTTAAGTTTTATAAGCACAAACGCTCGCCTTGCTCTGTTCTGTGATGCGCGTTCGTGACGTCACGTAATACGCAGTTACGCTGTAAAGGTCACGCTTCTGTGAAAAGTAAAACATTTCTATCCTGATGAAAATGTTCTTTGAGGCTTTTTAATATTCCAACACCAGGATACACACACGAGATGGGGCATTTTAACCGATAAACTGACACAAAGACATTTGAATATGTGTGTATGGTCCTCCTTCTGCACATCTGTAAACACTGACTCGTCAAGCGTGACCTTTACAGCGTAACTGCGTATTACGTGACGTCACGAACGCGCATCACAGAACAGAGCAAGGCGAGCGTTTGTGCTTATAAAACTTAAACTTGTTTATTTATTTGTGAAATGACGATGGTTTCGCTAGATAAGACCCGTATTCATCGTCTGGTGTCGTTTAAAAGCCCGTTGAAGCGGCGCTGACACTGTCATCTGGACCTTGACCCGTTTGGGGCCCATTGACGTCCATTATATGGAGAAATGTGTTCATCAAAAACCTTCATTTCTTTTCGACTGAAGAAAGAAAGACATGGACATCTTGGATGACATCGGGGAGAGTAAACTATCAGCAAAAGTTTTTTTTAAAGTGAACTAATCCTTTAACACGCAATTTACGAGTTAACACGTAATTACCTGTTAACGCGTAAATTACGTGTTAAAGGTGAACTATGCAAGTTTTTTACCTTAACTGAACAGCTTCGGAGTCATTGGAGTGGTTATATTACTTTTTTCGGATTTAACGGTGGTCATCTCGCACCCCCTCCCTATCGCCTGTGAGCGGAAAAACCACCCTTGCAACTTTGGCCGCAGCGTCAGGAAGTATCGCGTGATATCAGGTCTCGCGATGTAACAAATTGCTTTACGGCAAAAAATTATGTCATTATTGTGCTCCCTCACGTTGTTCGAACCCGAATGAAGAAGACGTTGTAAAGAATGTCCCGTCGGCTGTGATGTCGTTGATCTACTAGCCTCTGGTGTCTGAGAGTTGCCAACGAGTTTTTCCGACAGTGTTGTCAAATATATATTCCGAAGCTGTAGCCAGCAAAAAAGCGAGAATACAGCGAAACTGCATGGCTCTGCTTTAACACGTAAATTGCGTTTTAACGCGTAAATTATTGGACATTAGCACCACCTACTGGTTGATTAGGCTAGATTAGG
>JARPMJ010008543.1:0-25000 GCA_033366665.1 Phoxinus dragarum | reverse complement strand
TTAACATTTCAGCTAGTTGCCAAATATGAAATATGTATTTAAGTAACTGTATAGAAATAATACAAATAATTGAAAACGAATATAAATGCAAAATATTAAATATTAATTTAAAATATTAATAAAACTATAAACTGTTAGTATAAAGATTACAAATGTTGTGTTTAATAACATCCTGTGGTTAATAACAAATTGAGTTCTAAACGGAAAATTTATTTGAATAATATTTCTGTTGTTTTATTACTCATTTTAATGATTATTATTAAGCTGAAGCGTGCGATGTATGTCAGTCTTATACGAGCAGGTTAACTTGTGGAACATTTTTTAAATAATATGGCAGCCAAATTTCCCAATTTTACCAAGTTTCGTACCATTCCGATAAAGTAAAAAATCCTAAAAAATAAAATAAAAAACTATTTCGGTCATAAATGACAGAAGAGCACCACAGGGTTATAGCTTTCGAATGATGCCTAATGATGATTACTAAATTATGTGATAGGGAAACCGAACGCGCTACAGGACACTGACAGCTAACTGGCTAAACAACAGTATACTCACAACACTGATAAAAGCCACAAGAAAGATCAACTGATTTGTTAAATATCTTGAACTTGAGCAGAACTGACGTCACACATCCACTAAACACCGGCTGATTCAAACAGTCTGAGCATGAAGAGTGATGTTAGTAAAAGATTTGATTGATATTTTATATCTAATGCAGTGACATTAATAGCCCCTATTATGATATGTTAAAGCCTCCAACAGTTTACATGCATCTAATGCCAAAAAAACACTTTAATTTCCTCATAATCTCCACTGCAGCGTCAGCTCTTTTCTCAGTGTCGGAAACGCTTCGATCGAAGATTCAGTCTCTCTAAACCCTGCCTCTCTGAGAGCTGCTCTGCTCTGATTGGTCAGATGGCCCAGTCTGCTGTGATTGGTCAACCGCTTACTGCATGCGTCGGAAAAACAAACGCTCATTACCTAATTTGTTACATTATTACACGTATGTTCGTATGTAACGGGCCGTTTCAGCAGTTCAGAATCACTTCTTAGGAGACAATAACTTTATTTGTCATACACTTTGATCTTTGAAACTTTGCAGACCTTTAACATACACAAAAAGCTGCATTATTATACACTACATGAAAGGGAATATCCAAAAAAGCATACTACTGGGTCAACAGCACTACAGCAGTGATATATGGCACAGATTTTTCAATGCAATGGTCCTGAAAGATTCCACACTCTCCTCTCTCTCTCTCTCACACACACACACACACACACACACACACTCTCTCTCTCTCTTACCCGCCGTCTGTTTGCACTCTAGGCCAGATGGACGTGTCGATGGCTGAAAGCTCCATGTGTCCAGACGAGATCGAGGCAGAAATGGCTCGTATTCAGCGCCTGCGGGAGGTTCTGGTGAGACGCGAGTCCGAACTCAGATTCATGTGAGTATCTGTGTATGATTATTTGAGTATGAGTATGTGAGTATCTGAACATGTACTGAACCAAACGCTGAGATTCGTGTGAGTATCTGTGTATGAGTATGTGAGTATCTGTGAGTATCTGTGTATGAGTATCTGTGTATGAGTATGTGAGTATCTGTGAGTATCTGTGTATGAGTATGTGAGTATCTGTGTATGAGTATGTGAGTATCTGTGTATGAGTATCTGTGAGTATCTGTGTATGAGTATGTGAGTATCTGTGTACGAGTATGTGAGTATCTGTGTACGAGTATGTGAGTATCTGTGCGTATCTGTGTATGAGTATGTGAGTATCTGTGAGTATCTGTGTATGAGTATATGTGAGTATCCGTGTATGAGTATGTGAGTATCTGTGTACGAGTATGTGAGTATCTGTGTACGAGTATGTGAGTATCTGTGTATGAGTATCTGTGAGTATCTGTGTATGAGTATGTGAGTATCTGTGTATGAGTATGTGAGTATCTGTGTATGAGTATGTGAGTATCTGTGAGTATCTGTGTATGAGTATGTGAGTATCTGTGTATGAGTATGTGAGTATCTATGTATGAGTATGTGAGTATCTGTGTATGAGTATGTGAGTATCTGTGTATGAGTATCTGTGAGTATCTGTGTATGAGTATGTGAGTATCTGTGTATCAGTATGTGAGTATCTGTGTATGAGTATGTGAGTATCTGTGTACGAGTATGTGAGTATCTGTGTACGAGTATGTGAGTATCTGTGCGTATCTGTGTATGAGTATGTGAGTATCTGTGAGTATCTGTGTATGAGTATATGTGAGTATCTGTGTATGAGTATGTGAGTATCTGTGTACGAGTATGTGAGTATCTGTGTACGAGTATGTGAGTATCTGTGAGTATCTGTGTATGAGTATCTGTGAGTATCTGTGTATGAGTATGTGAGTATCTGTGTACGAGTATGTGAGTATCTGTGTATGAGTATGTGAGTATCTGAGTATCTGTGTATGAGTATCTGTGAGTATCTGTGTATGAGTATCTGTGAGTATCTGTGTATGAGTATGTGAGTATCTGTGTATGAGTATCTGTGAGTATCTGTGTATGAGTATGTGAGTATGAGTATGTGAGTATCTGTGCGTATCTGTGTATGAGTATGTGAGTATCTGTGCATGAGTATGTGAGTATCTGTGTGTGAGTATCTGTGAGTATCTGTGTATGAGTATGTGAGTATCTGTGTATGAGTATCTGTGAGTATCTGTGTATGAGTATCTGTGAGTATCTGTGTGTGAGTATCTGTGCATATCTGTGTATGAGTATGTGAGTATTTGTGAGTATCTGTGTATGAGTATGTGAGTATGAGTATGTGAGTATCTGTGCGTATCTGTGTATGAGTATGTGAGTATCTGTGTATGAGTATGTGAGTATCTGTGTATGAGTATGTGAGTATCTGTGTATGAGTATGTGAGTATGAGTATGTGAGTATCTGTGCGTATCTGTGTATGAGTATGTGAGTATCTGTGTATGAGTATGTGAGTATCTGTGTATGAGTATGTGAGTATCTGTGCGTATCTGTGTATGAGTATGTGAGTATCTGTGTATGAGTATGTGAGTATGAGTATGTGAGTATCTGTGCGTATCTGTGTATGAGTATGTGAGTATGAGTATGTGAGTATCTGTGCGTATCTGTGCGTATCTGTGTATGAGTATGTGAGTATCTGTGTGTGAGTATGTGAGTATCTGTGTATGAGTATGTGAGTATGTGAGTATCTGTGTGTGAGTATGTGAGTATCTGTGTGTGAGTATGTGAGTATCTGTGTGTGATTATGTGAGTATGTTAGTATCTATGTATGAGTATGTGAGTATCTGTGTATGAGTATGTGAGTATCTGTGAGTATGTGAGTATCTGTGTGTGAGTATGTGAGTATCTGTGTGTGAGTATGTGAGTATCTGTGTGTGAGTATGTGAGTATGTGAGTATCTGTGTGTGAGTATGTGAGTATCTGTGTGTGAGTATGTGAGTATCTGTGTGTGAGTATGTGAGTATCTGTGTATGAGTATGTGAGTATCTGTGTGTGAGTATGTGAGTATCTGTGTGTGAGTATGTGAGTATGTGAGTATCTGTGTGTGAGTATGTGAGTATCTGTGTATGAGTATGTGAGTATCTGTGTGTGAGTATGTGAGTATCTGTGTGTGAGTATGTGAGTATCTGTGTGTGAGTATGTGAGTATCTGTGTATGAGTATGTGAGTATCTGTGTGTGAGTATGTGAGTATCTGTGTGTGAGTATGTGAGTATCTGTGTGTGAGTATGCGAGTATCTGTATGTGAGTATCTGTGTGCGAGTATGTGAGTATCTGTGTGTGAGTATGTGAGTATCTGTGTATGAGTATGTGAGTATCTGTGTGTGAGTATGTGAGTATCTGTGTGTGAGTATCTGTGTCTGTGTATGAGTATGTGAGTATCTGTGTGTGAGTATCTGTGTGTGAGTATGTGAGTATCTGTGTGTGAGTATGTGAGTATCTGTGTGTGAGTATGTGAGTATCTGTGTGTGAGTATGTGAGTATCTGTGTGTGAGTATGTGAGTATCTGTGTGTGAGTATGTGAGTATCTGTGTGTGAGTATGTGAGTATCTGTGTGTGAGTATGTGAGTATCTGTGTGTGAGTATGTGAGTATCTGTGTGTGAGTATGTGTCTGTGTATGAGTATGTGAGTATCTGTGTGTGAGTATGTGAGTATGTGAGTATCTGTGTGTGAGTATGTGAGTATCTGTGTGTGAGTATGTGAGTATCTGTGTGTGAGTATGTGAGTATCTGTGTGTGAGTATCTGTGTATGAGTATGTGAGTATCTGTGTGTGAGTATGTGAGTATCTGTGTGTGAGTATGTGTCTGTGTATGAGTATGTGAGTATCTGTGTGTGAGTATGTGAGAATGTGAGTATCTGTGTGTGAGTATGTGAGTATCTGTGTGTGAGTATGTGAGTATCTGTGTGTGAGTATGTGAGTATCTGTGTGTGAGTATCTGTGTATGAGTATGTGAGTATCTGTGTGTGAGTATGTGAGTATCTGTGTGTGAGTATGTGAGTATGTGAGTATCTGTGTGTGAGTATCTGTGTGTGAGTATCTGTGTGTGAGTATCTGTGTGTGAGTATGTGAGTATCTGTGTGTGAGATCTGTGTGTGAGTATGTGAGTATCTGTGTGTGAGTATGTGAGTATCTGTGTGTGAGTATCTGTGTGTGAGTATGTGAGTATGTGAGTATCTGTGTCTGTGTATGAGTATGTGAGTATCTGTGAGTATCTGTGTATGTGTGTGAGTATGTGAGTATCTGTGTCTGTGTGTGAGTATGTGAGTATCTGTGTGTGAGTATGTGAGTGTCTGTGTGTGAGTATGTGAGTATGTGAGTATCTGTGTCTGTGTGTGAGTATGTGAGTATCTGTGTGTGAGTATGTGAGTGTCTGTGTGTGAGTATGTGAGTATCTGTGAGTATCTGTGTCTGTGTGTGAGTATGTGAGTATCTGTGTGTGAGTATGTGAGTATCTGTGTGTGAGTATGTGAGTATCTGTGTATGAGTGTGTATCTAAACATTTACTGAACTAAACGCTGAGATTCTCCTCTGGAATCTGAGCTTTCCTCTCGTGTTCTTCTCAGGATGGACGATGTTCAGCTCTGCAAAGACATCATGAGCCTGAAACAGGAGCTGAGGAAGATCGTGACAGTGCCAGGTGACTGAAGAGAACGCGTTTCCGTCAACTACAGTATACAAAACTACTGAACATACACCTCAGCATAACCTGTTATGAGCATTTATTCGGATGATGTTTTGTGCACATTTCCATCTTGCAATTAAAATTCTGAATTTGCATATATATATATATATATATATATATGTATTAGGCCCACTAACAGCGAACGGTCTCTAAACATCATGAACAAGCGTTAATAGAACATTTGTTCAAAGTTATCTGGTCTTTAATAATGTTCTCAAAAGATTAGCACAAAAACATCCTTTATGGAACGACTAACCTTTCTTAAATGTTACTAGTTTCAGAGAACATTCAAAAGTAACATTCCCATAATGTTTGCAAAATTATACAATAGAACGTAACCTTAATGTTTATAATCAAGAATAAAAAAAACATTTAAAGTCCCCCTGTAGTCAATACAAAACTCACCTTTGATCACCAAAATTACATATTTAAATGTTTTTTCCTTGATATTTTTTTTAAATCATGCCTTAAAATATCTTGAATGTAACTCGACACCCTTTCCTCATTCATGGCGCTTTTCCACTGCACGGTTCGGTTCGGCTCGGCTCGCTTTAAATGGTACCATCTCTGTTGAGGTTCCAAGCGTACCGTACCGATACTAAACTGTGACGTGAAAACACTGCTGATCACTGATTGGTCAGACAGAATCGTCACTACCATCGCCATTGTATTTGTGACACGAGACATCAAACCCGCTAGATTTAAATAGCCAGTAACAGCGGCTGTTTTTAAACTACTTGCTTGAAGAAGAAAAAAAAAAAAAACCTAAAAAAATAAATGGCTGAATCGTGGTCAGTAGACGAAGTGCAGACGCTCCTCTCATTGGTTGCTGAGGCGCCATTAGTATACTTTATTCTATGAATATGCAAATTAGCCCCGCCTCCACTCACTCAGAGATCCACTGGTTGGCGATCACACGTTGATCTGATTGGTTACAAGGTAGTGTGTGACGTCAGAAACACCAGCGATTTCAAACCGTGTTTTTGAGACTGTCTTTGGTTCACTGCAGTTTTAAGCAGAAAATACTCAGCAATGCTGTCCACTTATGAACTTGCACATGGTGTGTGTTAAAGCAGATTAATAACACCACATAGACACATAAACAACATTAAAAGCTGGATTTTCACCACAGGGGGATTTTAACAAAACTGGACGTTTTGAACTTAAATTTTCATAACTTAAACGTTAGCAAAACATTGTGAAACCGCGAGCGTTAGACTCAGACCGGCTGCATGGCGTCTCAGATGTACAGTATACACTCATGTAACACACACTCACCTGAACACACAGACGCAGAGAAGACGAAGAAGCAGCGTCAGCGAGAAGAGAAGCTGCTGGTGGAGATTCATCAGCTGGTGCAGAAGAGAGACTTCCTGGTGGAGGACGCAGACGTCGAGCGGCTGAGGTCAGAAACGGCTGTGTGTGTTTAAAGGCTTCTAGGGGATCGATCAGGGATCAACTTCACGGATCTAGTTTCAATTCATTTTGTTGTAAACATACTTTATCGGTAGAAAAACTGATATGACGTGTTAAACATGAAAGAATTATGCCATCTTTAACATTAACTTTAGAGAACTGGATCTTGTAGCCTAGAGTTTTTTAATAGACATGAAAATGCACATTTTGAACTTAAATGGTTGTAATCCAAGAATGCTTTGGAATATAGATGTAAGATTGGTCTTGTTTTAAAGAAGACATTTGGCCGATTTTTGTAGAAGTTAAATTAATGAAGAAAGTTAAACAGAAATTTTTTTATAGAAGTTTGAGTTTCTGAAAATGTACAATGTTCAAATTTTAATTATTCATATTTTATATAAAATATATATTTTCAAAACCTGGTGGACTCTAAAAATGCAAAAAAAATCAAAGGCAAAAATCTGAACAAGTTGTTTCAAATGTTCGGTTGATATCTCTTGAAATGAGCGTTCAGTGAGATTTAGTTTGTGCGCAGTACCACACTTCTCCACTAGTGGACATTACTGGCCATATAAGGGCGCCTCCATTTCCATATGTTGTTTGAGTCTGAACCATTATTATTACAATTTTCATACAATTTATGAAGTAGACATCCTATTCAGAAGTAGTGTTGGAAGTTTGGCAGATTTTAAAATGAATTCAACCTCTAAGAAACACAGAAGATCACGTATGTGCATTATAGCTCGCTGACACATCACAAATGCTGAATCTATTATTATTTTCTTTACATTTAAAACATTTTCAGAGCTTTTTTTCTAAAAGAATTGAATGGATGCTATCTTTTGAACTCTTGGCATGAAAACAAACTGAGGTTTCTACCATTCTTTCATGATTTTTCATGTTCATCACTATTTCAAAATAAAGGTCTGAACACGCCTGAGGAGGATGAACATATTCTTTTTGCAAATTGATAAATTACGGCTCCTCTGTCATTTATTTTGAAAAATCAGTCACCAAATATGAAAACTAGAGATTGTAAGCTTTCAAATGATATATCGTTTGTCAAGATTAGTTTAGGTTTAGTATAGGATATTACTGATTTAAATATGTAATGGTCAATATAAGGGGTTAAAATGTGGACACTTGTCCTGCCCCGGATCTAGAAGAACTGAGGTCCACTCATAGTTTTGACATCACTAGTCTAGTGGTAATGGGTGTTAGGATCTGACTGGACCATTAACATTAACTTGTGTCCATCGTGTGTGTGACAGGGAGCAGGAGGAGGACAAGGAGATGGCCGAGTTCCTCCGACAGAAGCTCAGCGTAATACAGAGTAAGAGTTCGGCTTCAGACACTCGCTTGTGCTTTAATTTCTCACATTAATGTTTATTTCACGATGAGAGATCCGACACCTTTCTTAAAGTCACCATGAAACTCGTCACGCTGGTCTTCTCTCCTCTACTGTGCCGTATATCGAGAGAAGCGCTTCAGGATCAAGAACACATGTGGGCGGAGCTTGATTATGTCAGAGGACTTGATTGGATGGTTGAGGTTTGCTATTGGCTGATCTCATGTGAGTGACAGGTTGCCCCGCCCACATCAAAGAAGAGAAGATGCAAGATTATTAAAACAATAATGATGCATCAATAAATCTATAATAAACTTTAATATTCCATAAAAAAAAAATCCATTTTGGTTTCATGGTGACTTTAACTGGTTTCCACATGACTTGCGCTGGGCATCAACACACACACGCCGCTCAACTTTGACCTTGACTTGATAATGTTGCACACAGTGTGACGTAAGACAGTTGCTGTAACAAGTCCGTGTCAAACAAGTTAAAGTTGAAACTATGTGTGGCATCTGTTTGTACATAGTTCATCTGATTATTTATTTATGTTCTTTAAAGCAACACTTCAGTTTTGAAGACCGACAGAAAATAAAAATTAGTTTTTTTCTAGGCCAATATGACTAACTGTTCTCTCATTCCTGCGTAATAATCAAGAACTGCCGCACAGCAGCGCAATGATATTACACACTTAGTGCCGGTCACGCTGGAAGTTACCGAGCTGGGAACTATTTTCAGGGATTGCGTAATATCATTATGGCAGCAGTTCCTTGATTATTACGCAGGAATGAGAGAATAGTTCCTAGTCATATTGGCCTAGAAAATCACATCTTTTCATTTTCTGTCGGTCTTAGTGCACGATGCAACTACAGAAGAGTCAAGTTTTAAATAGGAAAAATATCGAAACTCTTTGGTCATTTTTTTGAGAGAGATGCTAACGGTCTAATCAGATTCAATGATCTATGCTAAGCTATGCTAAAAGTGCTACCGCCAGACCCGGAGATCGGCTGAATGGATTCGAGAACGGTAAAACTGTTTAACTCTCGGGGAGATGGAGAATGAGCCTATTTACAACAAAACTGGAGTGTTCCTTTAAATGTTTGAAATAAAAAAAATTAAGAAAAAAGTTGAAACTACGTTGTTTTAAACCCAGCGGCTGAGAATAATGGTGCATTCAAGTCATGTCGGAAACATTGTTTTTGCAAGTTGTACACATGAATGTTTCCACGAAGTCGTAATTGCGAGTGGAACACTTTCTTTTTAACGCACCTGACGCCATAATCCCGACTTCCCAACTCGTAAATACAAACTTCCCAGGAGGACATGAAAGCACATGCTGCGCTCACGCCATGTCATCAGGACGAGAACACGTGACGTCTGCGTTTGGACCGTAGGTTTGGGGATTATGAGTTTGTATGGCAAACACTATGAACGGCAAAAAGTGTCAGGTGGTACAAGTCAGATCTCTCAGAAAATTATTTATTATGTTATTATTAGGAGGGTAACACTTTACAATAAGGTTCATTAGTTAACCACATTAGTTAGCATGAACTAATAATGAACTCCACTTATACAGCAATTATTAATCTGTTTATGTCAATTTCATCATTTACTAATTTATTAAAATCTTGTTGACATTAATGCAGTATGAACAGCTGTATTTTTATTAACTAACATTAACAAAGATGGATAAATACAGTAACAAATTAATTGCTCATTGTTAGTTCATGTTTGTGAATACATTAATGAACCTTATTATAAAGTGTTACCGTTATGAGTTTACAAGTAATCGTAATCTCGGTAATTCTGACATGGCGTGAACGCAGCCAGACCATAGACTGAGCTAGACGCAGAAAAGAGTCATGTGACCCCTAACCCGTCTCTGTCCGTCTGATTGGCTCTTCTTCCCACCGCAGGATCTCCAAAACCACGAACATCTGAAGCTCCAGCGAACAAGCCGTCCCTCAGCCGGAGCAGCGCGGCCCTCATTAAAGACTGCTGTGGGGCCACTCAGTGCATCCTCATGTGAAGAACACACACACACACACACACTCAGAACCGTGTTACGTTCGTTTGATGAATATGTTAATGAGTTTGTTCACTGGAGCAGTAAAGACTGATTCTGCAGCATGTAAAGCTCAACCGTTACTCCGTCGCCGTCAGGAGGAACAGAAGAGCCGCGCGGGACGTCTCTTAAACCCCCACACACACACTCTTCAGAACTATACAGCTCCGTTCACACCAAGAACCATAACTAATGATTACTATATTGACCCTGGACCACAAAACCAGTCACATGAGTCAATTTTATGAAATTGAGATATACATGATCTAAAAGCTGAATAAATAATCTCTCCATTGATGTGTGGTGTGTTAGGATAGGACAATATTTGGTCGAGACACAACTATTGAAAATCTGGAATCTGAGGAGCAAAAAAATGTAAACATTGAGAAAATCTCCTTTAAAGTTGTGCATTTATGTTCACGATTGTGCTGCATTCACTCACAGAAATACATGTTTTATATATTTACGGTAGGACATTTACTAAATATCTTCATGGAACATGATCTTAATATCCTCATGATTTTTGGCATAAAAGAAAAATGTATAATTTTGACCCAAACGATGTATAGTTGCTATCGCCACAGATACACCCGTGCGGCTCCAGACTGGGTTTGTGATCCAGGGCCACATATTAGTGTCCACAGTAACGCATGAAATCGTTCTGTTCAAGTCCTGAAATTAACACTTGGCAAGCGCTAAATGAAAATAAAAATTAGTGTCGCGAGTATAAAACCACGTCAGTCAGCCGGAAACACTAAGTCGTCGAACAATGCAATGTTGTGAACGTTAACGACGCTCGGGACCGCTGGCGAGCTGGCGCCACATCAGCATGAAAGATTAAGCCTTGACGATTAAAGTATTCAAGCGCAAGACGACACGAAAAGGAACTGAAATCGTTTCGCGCTCAGAAAGCGTGCGATACTGATATGAGCCGTTTCATGTCGTCTTATGCTTGAGCGGACACACACACACAAATTAGGTAAAAATATGCGAGTATGCTAGGGTATGGCTTGAGTGAACACACAGTCGTGAAAGACGATGCGTGTGTATCAGTATATTAGATCCGTGCCTCCACTCTTAAAGTGACAGCAGCCTAATATTTTATTTTTTAATGTTAAAGAAAGAAAGAAAAGAAAAAAACTCATTGCCCTTGACTGAATAACTTTTGAAACTTTAAGGATAAATTATTCAATTTTTTTTATTTACATTTGATTAACTAAAAACTACTGTTACTTGTCTTTTAATAGACAATGAATAATGTTGTAAATGTATATTAGTTATGCTAGTAGTTTAGCTGTGGATATCACTTCTCTGCATCATTAGCAGAGTCCACACCACAGCTAGAACTATATTCTTTTATATTTAATTTTTTTTTTAAATAGTGATATTGTTGTTGGTGTGAACAAACATGAAGAGTTTCGAATAATCGGTCACAAGCACAACAGAATCTCACCACAGGATCGCTGTATATAAATGATGAACAACACTATTATGAGTTTGTAAACAGACGTGCGTCTCAGGCTAAAGTACAGTAGCCGTGTTCACTGACAGCAGATGTTCTTCTAAAACATAAGCAGCCAATATTCAGTAATTTGTCATGATCCATGGACACTTCCCTAAAGGTCTGAGTGTGATTCTGCAGTGTAGAGGATGTGTGTATGTTCTCCTGCACACAGTCCCGGATCAACACACCACCTCGTCAGACGTGTGCGGATATGAAAACTATGTTTGGAGTTTTAGGCATTTGTTGCCTTTTGAAATATGATATTAAAGCAGGTCAGATCATCTGAATAGCACAGGATATCAGCGGCACTTGTGAATATCCGGCTAATAAAGTTTCTTCCAGCAGAGTGTGTGTGTGTATGTGTGTGTGTCGCTCCATCCAGCATCTGATGTTCACTGCACACTCGCATCATTTACTAGTGTCTGATTTCCAGGTTTTTCATTTTTCACTAATTAATAATAATAGGTAACACTATTTTATAGTGTCCTTGTTACATATACTTACCATAGTAATTACAGTAAATTATGCATAATTGCATGCAACTAACCCTCAACCAAACCCTAACCCTACAGTAAATACATGTAGTTGCTTAATTTTACTCCGTTCTTAAATATATAATTACACTGTAAAAATCACACCTTGAAATAAAGTGTAACCGTTCAATATTGCAATACTCCCTAAAATTTTTCTTTTTATGGTAAGTAATTTTATTAAAAAAGTAATCCAATTACATAACTTGCATTACCCTCCAACACTGCTTATGAGTGACAGATTCCTCATGGAGGTTTCAAATAATGTGCAATGGTCTCATGTTTAATCACCAAAATAACATTTAAGCATTTGATCATTGGGAGAGAAAAAAAATCTTCATCCCTAAATTGGCTTGAATGTAACTCGACACCCTTGCCTCATTTAGTATGCGCGGTTCTGTGAATATGCAAATGAGCCCTGCCTCCACTCACTCACTCAGAGATCCACTGGTGGACGATCACCACGTTGATCTGATTGGTCAAGGTAGTGTGTGACGTCAGGAACACCAGCGATTTCAAACCGTGTTTTTGAGACTGTCTTTGGTTCACTGCAGTTTTAAAGGAACACTCCGACTTTTTGGGACTTTAGCCTATTCACCTTATCCCCCAGAGTTAGAGAAGTCCATACATACCTTTTTCACCTCCGTGCGTGCTATAAGTCTGTTTGACGCACCCACCGCTAGCCTAGCTTAGCACAAAGACTGGATGTGAATGGTTGCAGCTAGCATACTAATCCAAATAAGTGACAAAATAAAACAAACATTTTCCTATTTACATGTTGTGATTTGTATAGTCACAGAGTGTACAAAAAACAAAGTCACATGAGACAGACATATTTTAACCGTATAAATACTGGGAACTATATTCTCTGACGGCGAACCACTGCTACTTGGGCGGAGTGATAACCGCAGCACCTGAGACGCGCCGTGGTGAGGAGCAGAGAGTTCGTTCAGAGTTTGGGTAACAGAGTCAGCAATTTATAAATAGTAAAAGCGTAGTTTACAATCATGGATTTTCGCTGTATTGTAAAGAGCTGTGACAATAAACAGGGGAGACCAGGTAATGCCATGATGTTTAGAATTCCAAATAAAAACGCTGACCGGATGAAGAAATGGCTACTTGCTCTGGATATTGATCAAAACACACCTAATGAGATTATCAAGGGACATTATGTTTGCTCGGTACATTTCACTGAGGACGACTATTTTCAAAAAATGGAATTTGCCACAAGGACCATGAAACGTGTGCTGAAGTATACAGCCATCCCATCGATATCACATACAGGACAAAGTGGAGCGGCTGCGGTAAGTGTTCCGTTATATTTTTTAAATGTTTAGCCTAACGTTACTGTAACAGTGCCATTAGCTAACTTAGATCTAATGTAACGTTAGTGACACTATTATATGAATAGGGTGGTAACTACTATTGCAGTTGTTTACGGGCTCCATGTATCCCCTGTAATTTTAGTATTGTTGCCTCGAACGCGCTCTGTCGTCCCAGTAACACTTGAGCGGAGCTAGAGTCACTCACGTATAGTCACGTTGGTTTTGTTGACAGAAGAAACAACGGCGCGTCTCAGGTGCTGCGGTTATCACTCCGCCCAAGTAGCAGTGCTTCGCCTTCAGAGAATATAGTTCCCAGTATTTATACGGTTAAAATATGTCTGTGTCTCATGTGACTTTGTTTTTTGTACACTCTGTGACTATACAAATCACAACATGTAAATAGGAAAATGTTTGTTTTATTTTGTCACTTATTTGGATTAGTATGCTAGCTGCAACCATTCACATCCAGTCTTTGTGCTAAGCTAGGCTAGCGGTGGGTGCGTCAAACAGACTTATAGCACGCACGGAGGTGAAAAAGGTATGTATGGACTTATCTAACTCTGGGGGATAAGGTGAATAGGCTAAAGTCCCAAAAAGTCGGAGTGTTCCTTTAAGCAGAAGATACTCAGCAATGCTGTCCACTTATGAACTTACACATGGTGTGTGTTAAAGCAGATTAATAACACCACATAGACACATAAACAACATTAAAAGCTGGATTTTCACCACAGGGGGACTTTGTAAACTGAGTGCACAATATATATGAGTTCATTACCTCATTGTAGTTAAATCAAAACAAGGGGAACAAATTCATGGGTACGATATAAAATATGTATAGACATTAAAAAATAAACTTTTTAAAAATGACACACAACAAAATAAAGTAAAAAATTCTAATTCAAAATGTTAAAGGTACAATATGCAATATTTTCTGCCGCTAGAGGCGCTACATTCCAAACAACAACACCGGCGTAGCTTGATGACGATGTGAAGGAGCGTGGAATCATGGGAAATGTCATTTTTAACTCCACTGTGGATGTAAATCAGACGGGAGTCGAAAAGTCATGTTCATGGATGAGGTAAAGCTCTATTTTTATAAATGTTGCATTTAATGACATGCTTATATTTCATTAAAATGAATTAACCGCAAGAAAAGTAAGGTTTAATACTAAATTGGTTATCATGTGACTATTTGTCGAACTCATTGTTGCGATAACGCTGCGCAGTTTTACGTGTTCTAAACCATTGTTGTAAAAGTGCATTCGAACACTTAATCTTTATGTCTAACACATGCTATATTTATTTACATGCCCATAAACACCAGACGTGATAAACAATGTCAATAAACTAAACACAAGCCTAAAGCAATAATACCTTACATAAGCATAACTATCACTGAATGCTACATTTGGAGTATATAACATTGACCCGTACGGTTATGGGACTTGTGTTTGTCGAAAGAACCGGCTGCAATCGGTAAAGAATAATTGTGTTCATAACGATTGCGCGAAACAAGCTAACGTTTGTTGCTTGATAGACGCTACAACTACAACTTCCGCATTTGTCCAGGACTCCACGCAGTGCGAGCGGACACCGAGGGTGACGCGGATATGACGCACTGACTGGCGACTCGCTCACACGCCCCGCTTCCTCGGTTAAAAGCGCAATTTTCTCACGATTTAAAAATAGTTTTTTTTAAATGTTTTAAAAAAAACATTTGGGATATTGTAAGTATTCAACTGAAAATATATAACACTGGCCTTGTGATTTTGGGATATTTTAATGCACAAATATTACATATTGTACCTTTAATAAAACCTCAATGATGCTAAAACAACAGCAAAAGTTCTTCTTACGTGAGTGAGCAAACCTCGACTGAAAGCAGGACACCGGATGATGCTTGTGATATTTATTATACATGACAGAAAATATTTGGTCATTACATAAAAATAAAAAAAACAAGAGTTTCTGGTGGAGACTAAAATCATACAAGACCTCCGGCGTCTTGAGCCTGAACTTCCCCGTCACTCACACGAACCGGACGATGATCAGCTGACGTCGCAAACCTGAGGCTTCTGGAGTCACCTGACGCACGCCACAGGATAAACAAACACTAAAACTGCACATGACGAACGAGACGCGCTGACACACACACACCACATCTCCATCTATCCAACAGCACGAGAGGCGACGTTATGCAAACATGCATATAAACACAGAGCTTCTCTTCTGAACACACACACACACACACTTCACCTCAGAGTTCCAGCTTCCACAAACACGACTGAAGGGAAGGAGACGTCAGGACCAAAGAGAGACACCCTTAAAAGAAGAAGACGAGCCGCCGCGCATCAGCACAGCGCTGCGTTCACAGAACACTCGAGCGTTCGGTTCGTTGGTCTCTCCAGCCGGAAGCATGTGACACGGACCAACCTCACCGTGACCGAGGGCGTCTGATACAAGCCATTGTAAAAGCCAATCTCAGATCACGACGACACAAACTCAAGGTTCACCAAAACAACCTTGGCATTTCCAGAGGAACATCATCTGATTAGCACCATTTTGCCAAAACACATAAAAGAGGAAACTGCAGCTACTCGTCGCAAACAAGGGTTTATGCACGCTGTGCATATAACGGACAACGCAACTTCTGGACCAAAACACACGACAGACTGCAGGTGTACGTCACGGGGCGTCGCTCGCCGGCCGCGGGGACTCGTCCGGGAATCTGAAACTAAACATTGCTTTAAGAATTTCAACAAACACAGACTTCATTCACAATATGAACTTAAGCGATTCGGCTGAGTCATGTGACGAGGGCGGCTTTGGCTGACGAACGCGTTTTAAAAGAGAGGAGGGCTCTTTAATAATAGCAGGCTCCCGCTCTGAAACGGACTCAACAAAAAAAGTGTTTTAAGCGAATTCCACCTTTCATTTCATCCGACGGAGCGCATGTGCTTCACACAACACAAATAACGTCTCGAGCTAAGGCGTCTCAGAGCACAGGTTCACCGTAATGAAGGTTTGGGTGACAGCGTCATGATTTCACAGTTCCGATCAGCACGTCTCAGGCTCAAACGAGACATTGATAACTAGCATTTGTAGTAACGAAGGACCAATCGCGCGGGCCGCGTTGGCTTTGAAAACACGAGTTCACAAAATGAGAACAAGTTTTGAAAACAGAAATTCCCCACACAGAACGACTGCTTCCTCACAGAACAACATCTGTGTCACGTGATGTTTCTGTCCAGACACACAGTCAAAGGGAAGGACACAGAGCCGCTAGCGAACGCACGTTCCTCATGACAACGTTTGGCGTTAGCCTGACAGGGCGGATGTGAAGGAGAAGTTAGCCGCTAGTTTGACCTTGTTTCGTGATGTCCGGCGGCCAGGGCTGTCCGTAACGCAAGCTCTCGGTTCGCTCGAGTCGTTCTCCGGCGCCGCGAGGAGACCGTTGGCCGGTCGAGGCTGCCGATCGTGAACCGGATCGAAGCGGATCAGATCTTCGGGATGAACCGGGTCGGGTCGCAGCTGAGGAGACGGCAGGCACGACGGGACCGGGCCACACAGGAGATCCACGGGAGATCCCGAACCCAGACACAGCAGCTCCAGCTCACCTGACGGACACACACACACAGAGTTAGCGAAGCGCAGGATAATGTGCGCGTGTTTGTCAGGGTCCGTGACGCTAGCTCTGAATCAACACGCACCAATGCTAAATCTTTCTAAATGTCATAATCATTTGTAAACAAGTCGTAGTAATATTTGAGTTTATTGACATGTATCTGACATGTAATAGCCGGTGATGCTGATATTAAACATTTAACAACATAATATTATATGTATAACATAATTAAAACAAACTTAAACAAAAATAATAAAATAATAAATAAAGAATTAAAATAAATAAAATACATGTACAAAAAAAAATAAAAAACACGAAGTACAGTTCTATAAAAGATTCTGTAAAAGACTTGTGATAAAAATTGCAAAATACATTCTGGATCCATAAATAAATCCTTAAAAATGTGTCCTGATAAAAAGCACCGTCTCAGAACATTAAAGATTGGGCAATCCCAAAGAATACGGTTTTCATTTATTAACAAACACGTATTCATTACTTCAATGAGCTCATCGTTTCTGCATTAAATTACATTTTTTTAATTATGTTTTTCGCTAACTGATTATTATGTACATTTCTGAAATGCATAACTCAGACAGTTTCCTCTGATAAGACTGTAAACTGTGATGTGGACTCTGTAACGCTGCTTTGAAACGGTGTGTATTGTGAAAAGCGCTGTAATTAAATGAGTGTGTTTACCGCTGGCGGGGCTGTCGGAGGATCGACTCTCTTCATCGGGACGAGGACCGTCTAAAGTGACCCCTGGACTGCCTCGAGCTACACACACACACACACACACACACACACAGATATGAGTGTAACGAGACCCTCATGCCAAGATTCGATACATATCGATACTGAACTCATGATACGATATTATTGCGATACTCCCAAGACATATGATAAAAGATTAACGATAAATGTACTGTTGATTAAAATGCTAAATTTGGTGTTACATTGTGTGTGTGTAAATGAATATTCTTGGACTTGGTGCTGAAACCCAAAGCACAGGACAATAGAGACACCAGAATAACAATATTAATGCTTCTGAAGCTGAAAATACAGAATTATTTTAGATGAATATGCTTGAACTCTGACTAGATATATTTATAATAATGTCGGACACTTTTTACTGGTAACAAGACATTTGGCATTATCAGGACACACTAATATTCCCCCACTGCATTATTATACATTATATTCAACAACATTATATACAGCAGTTTAATGAAGCACTGACACTGAAACTCTGAAAACTCGATTTTTTTTCTTACACAGTACTTTTCTTTTTGTGTGAACTATCCACAATACATATTGTTGCATTTTTGTTTTGATATATTGTGACTCATCTGGCAAGTGCACAAACACCACTTTATGTTTATTATCGGAGTTATATTTAGTAACGTCTTCCGTTCTGACAAACATGATCACATGGTTCACAGCTACATCAGGGTGTCAGCCTCAGAGCCTGCAGGGAGGATAAGAGATTCTGATCATACCTCTCATGTCGTTCTTCAGGACGATGATCTTCTTGTGACCGTGACCTTTAATCCAGACAACCTGTTGAAAACACAAGAGGGAATCGGTTTATTGAGAGATTTATGTGTGCATGCTGAATCTCTCCATCCAACTCTCTATCCATCCCTCAATCATCCATCCATCCATCCATCTCTCTCTCCATCCATCCATCCATCCATCCATCTCTCCATCCATCCATCCATCTCTCCATCCATCCATCCATCTCTCCATCCATCTCTCCGTCCATCCATCCATCTCTCTCTCCATCCGTCCATCCATCCATCTCTCTCTCCATCCATCCATCCATCTCTCTCTCCATCCATCCATCCATCCATCCATCTCTCCATCCATCCATCCATCTCTCCATCCATCTCTCCGTCCATCCATCCATCTCTCTCTCCATCCGTCCATCCATCCATCTCTCTCTCCATCCATCCATCCATCTCTCCATCCATTCATCCATCTCTCCATCCATCCATTCATCTCTCCATCCATCTCTCCATCCATCCATCCATCTCTCTCTCCATCCATCCATCCATCCATCCATCTCTCCATCCATCCATCCATCTCTCCATCCATCCATCCATCTCTCCATCCATCTCTCCATCCATCCATCCATCCATCTCTCCATCCATCTCTCCATCCATCCATCCATCCATCTCTCTCTCCATCCATCCATCCATCCATCCATCTCTCCATCCATCCATCCATCTCTCCATCCATCTCTCCATCCATCCATCCATCCATCTCTCTCTCCATCCATCCATCCATCCATCCATCCATCTCTCCATCCATCCATCCATCTCTCCATCCATCCATCCATCTCTCCATCCATCCATCCATCCATCTCTCCATCCATCCATCCATCCATCTCTCCATCCATCCATCTCTCCATCCATCTCTCCATCCATCCATCCATCCATCTCTCCATCCATCCATCCATCCATCTCTCCATCCATCCATCCATCCATCTCTCCATCCATCCATCCATCCATCTCTCCATCCATCCATCCATCTCTCCATCCATCTCTCCATCCATCCATCTCTCCATCCATCCATCCATCTCTCTCTCCATCCATCCATCCATCCATCTCTCCATCCATCCATCTCTCCATCCATCCATCTCTCCATCCATCCATCTCTCCATCTCTCAATCCATCCATCTCTCAATCCATCCATCCATCATCCATCCATCTCTCAATCATCCATCCATACATCTCTCCATCCATCCATCCATCTCTCCATCCATCCATCTCTCCATCCATCCATCTCTCCATCCATCCATCTATCTCTCCATCCATCTCTCAATCCATCCCTCAATCATCCATCCATACATCTCTCCATCCATCCATCCATCTCTCCATCCATCCATCTCTCCATCCATCCATCTCTCCATCCATCCATCTATCTCTCCATCCATCTCTCAATCCATCCCTCAATCATCCATCCATCCATCTCTCAATCCATAAATATATGCATAAACATCCATTTTATATAAAACAAGTAGATACATAAACTGTACAAGTCACGCCAATAAAGCTCATTTGAATTTGACAGACAGACATTAGGTGTGTTTCCATTACAGATTTGCGCAAAACTTTTGCGATTTTCCCTAAATGTCGACAAAAAACTATTGTGAAAAGACGCCGTTTCTATTAACCGATATTATGCGACTTAAACGTAATTTTTTTTTACCTCTCATGATAAGTCATTGCAAACATCATGGCGACGGATGTTGGGTTTATGTATATCCAGCCGCCGCACTGGCCATTATTATTAATGAAGGAGACGTGTGTGTGTGTGTGTGTTATCCAATCATTAATGTCGAGGACAGACTCTTATACTGTGAGCGGCTCGTATGAGGAGTTTCTGTGTTTCTCAGTTCAGCTTCGAGGTCGTGATTGTGGCATTTCTTTGAGGTTTAGAATCCAGTATTCCTGTAATTATTTTGTCTTTTATGAATTTAATAAAGAACTGAGTTTCGTCTTCTGTCCGAACACACACCGCGTCCTCTACGTCAGGCGACTGTAAATGTGCAAAAACTGTTTCCATTGCAGTTTTGTGAAATATTTATTTTTTATTTATTTTTCAAACTGCCTGAAAAACCTCATGCGAGCGGAAAAACTTTTGTGATAAATGGGAGTTTTTGAGTTTCCTTTGGGCGTATTTTCAATTAGCGCAATTTGAAGGGTAATGGAAACGTCTCTATAGATAGATTGTTTTATTTAATGCCATGTCAGCATCTATGGATAATTTTCATGGCAAAAATTAAATTACAAAAATACAAATATTATATAAATACAATAAAACCAGGCAAACAAACAAGTCATATAATTTTTTTTTAAAATTGAATGAAAGCAGAGGTTAGTGAGTGTGAGTGTGTGTGTGTGTGTGTGTGTGTGTGTGTGTGTGTGGACCTGAGGTACGGCAGCCAGCAGCTCGTCCAGCGTCTTATATCCGTACGCCAGCGGCTGAAACTCTCGGCCGGTGTATTTGCTGAAGGCGCCGCAGAACTCGGACAGGAAGATCTGGTTATAATGATAGGTGTGCAGAAGCGCACGGACACTGCGGGCGAACTGGTAGAGTCTCGTCAAACTCACACGCTCCTCAGCGTCTCCATCATCCTCATCCTCGGAGAGCTGGAGAGGAAGACACACAGACTTCACACTACAAGCCACACGATAACATTCATTTCAATGGAGAGCGGGCGATTTTAGCGACGCATCAAAGTTGAGCTTTATGCAAATGAAGAGCGACAACCACTAGGAGTGAAGTCAGTGGAGTCACGTGATCGGTCACTCTTTAGTGCAGAGTCCGACCGAGGCAAGAAGAATGCGTGAAAGATAGTCTCGAGCAGTGATGGGCAGTAACGCGTTAGAAGTAACGCGTTACTGTAATCCCATTACTTTTTTTCAAGTAACGAGTAAAGTAAGGGATTACAATTGCAAAAACAGTAATTAGATTACTGTTACTTTCCAGTAAGGAGGCAGCGTTACTGCGTTACTGTGATGTTGTTTCGTTAGACTGTCTCGTGAGTCGTGGCTTAATTTGAGTCGGAACACGCCCGACGTTGGATACGGAACCTTTTTATTGGGTCCGGCACATCCTATGTCACTATGGAAAATTAATCGCCTAAATAAAAGAAAAAAATACTATTTGTGTAGCCTAGTGTTCAATGTTGTTATCGATAGAGCTGCGCGAATGGGGTATTATTTATTTATTCCGCAACCGCATCACAAAACTCATCATCCGTAAATGCTGATGCGAGCCGCGAGAAAGCCCTTGTCTGTTCTAGAAAGGATGCAGCAAAGATATTTAATGCTAATGTATCATGAGACATCGGCCTACGCTGAGTTTCATTCATTTATGAGGTGCGCGCTCTAGTTAACAATGAAAGTGAAAGTGAACGCGGCGCGCCATTTCCTCCATGTCACGGTTATTGTCTGCTATATTTGCCGTGTATTTGTTAAATACATGCAAATGGTTGATGAAACATTTATTAAAATAAGATACAAAAATAATTGAATTTATACAAAACGAAATTCACTTTTAAAGAAAGGCTTTTAACAATGCAATGCAAGTGAACGCGGCGCGCTACCGCCTCAATGCACGGTTATTATATTGTCTGCTATATTTGCTTTTTATTTATTAAATACATGCAATTGGTTGATGCAATATTTATTAAAATTAAGATACAATTTATACAAAACGAAATTCACTTTAAAGAAAAGCTTTCTACAAAGGAAAACTCCATGAAATGGTAAAAACATCTGACGATTTACAAAAACAAAACGAATCTGCTCTTTAATGTTAAAAGACGTAACTGTTAATAATTTGGAATACAGTCATGAGAGACTTTCATTTTAATTAGTTTATTGCTGTATTTTATTTGAATCTAATCGAATAGAGGATTTTACAAAAAAATATTTGCATTTTATATGCTGGAATATGCAGAAATATAAGTTAACAGAAGAAGGACTTTGTGTATTTCGTTAAAATATGGTGGACTCTGCATAAATTGGTTAAATGTTCAACATTTTTCTTCAAGTCTGAGACTGTTGCATTTAATTAAATTTTTGGTTGATGCAATGTGCATAAAGTTAAAATATTGAAACTAATTAAACAAGTTTTAAAAAAGAGAATGTTTAATTTGATTCAATTTTAGATGATGGAATATGCAGAAAGAATATAATTAGGCTGAAAGGTCTGCTTTTATAGCATTTTCAGGTCGTGCATCATGTTTTTGAAGTAAAGTAACTAGTAAGTAACTAGTAAAGTAACTAATTACTTTTGAAAATAAGTAATCAGTAAAGTAACTGGATTACTTTCTTGGAGAAGTAATCAGTAATCAGTAACTAATTACTATTTCCAAGTAACTTGACCAACACTGGTCTCGAGGCAAGAGACTGTCTTTGGTTCACTGCAATTTTAAGCAGAAAATACTCAGCAATGCTGTCGACTTATGAACTTACACATGGTGTGTGTTAAAGCAGATTAAACACACCACAAAGACATATAACAACATTAAAAGCTAGATTTTCACCACAGGGGGACTTTAAAGAAGTGGTACGTCTCAAAGCTTGCCTACTCTTCTGCTGCACACAAGTATAGTACACACGATGGCTAGGCTAAAGCTCGCAGCTAAAGCTCGTGGCGCTCGTACCTGCAGCAGGTACGGCAGACTCTTGAGGAGCTCGGTGAGCGAGATGAAGCCGTACTCGCAGGGGTTGAGCGGCGTGGAGTAAGCGAACTCGTACTGCTGCCTCAGCTCTTCCACTCCGAGATGATCACGGTCCTCAGGAAGTGACATCATCAGCGCCAGCAGCTGAGACGTCAAGGCACGCAGGGACTTCCTGTTAATCAGCTGCACCTCCTTTCCTTCGGGAGCATCGACCACCTGGAGAGAGAAAGACGGAAAGAGATCATTTTCAAAAACTGAAAGCTGCGTCGTCTACCATCTTCCAAGATTGCGTTTGGTGCCAGAGCAGCTCGGCTGGTGATCTCAAAGAACTGGTGAGAATTTTGAACAAGATTGTCAAAACGAAGTTAGTTTCTGGGGTTCGAACTTTCTAGAAAAACTAGTTCCAGCAGGTAGTTCTTGGTCTGTGTGGTGATCGGTGTTGGGGAAAGTTACTTTTAAAAGTAATGCATTACAATATTGCGTTACTCCCTTAAAAAGTAACTAATTGCATTATTACTTAGTTACTTTTTTAGTAAAGTAATGCGTTACGTTACTTTTGCTTTACTTTTTCCCCACCTGGGCTGAGCTTGTTTTTTTTATAACACAAACGTTCTATTTTTGGGCAAATGTAAAGAGCCTTTCACAGCAAAAGTGAAATAATAATCGTCAGACTGAAGGACATGTGTACAGTAGAGGAAAGCACACAAGCAAACCTTTATATATCTATCTATAGTCATTTCTGCTTATTAAACTGCATCATCGAAGGTCAGAAGCAAGTACATTGGTCAATAAAGTGAGATTAAATGCATAAAAATGTATGTTTTATTTAACATATTTAGTTATTTTGAGGTTTTCATAGTATTCTGATTCTGCATTTCACTGATTTTATTCATTTTGAGGAACACTGAATATTTTTTTGTGCAAGTGAGATGAGTAAAGGCTCACATTTAGTCTAGAACTACAAAAAACATCATGTTCACACACACACACACGCTCACACGAGAGCTGTCAGTCAATAAATGGGAAAACAAAGTAACTTGCGTTACTTATTAGAAAAAGTAACTCAGATATTTTGTTGTAAAATTTTAACAGTAATGCGTTACTTTACTAGTTACTTGAAAAAGTAATCTGATTACGTAACTCAAGTTACTTGTAATGCATTTCCCCAACACTGGTGGTGATGATGTAATAGGTGGGTGTGGCTCTGAGGTTCCACCGCCTTTGGGCCAACACTTTTCAGCGTGAATGTTGCGAAAAAACACAAATCACATCTAAAACGGGAAAGAGCTTTGAGATCGACTGTACGACTAGATTTGATAAGAAATCTGAGGTATATTTTTACAGACTGCTGAAAGTTACAGAACGGAGAAGCAAAGGATCGCTGTAATTCTCAGAAACAAGGTCAGGAAAATGATACTTTTTACAAAATTAATTTAGATTCCTCTTATTGATTCCTTCGAGAGCCGTTTTCTGCGCTGCAGGAGTGTGTATCAGTATACTGGATCTGTGCAGCTCTTAAAGGGACAGCAGCCTAATATTCCTGCTGCCGTCTCCATAATCAGTGTTGGTCAAGTTACTTGGAAATAGTAATTAGTTACTGATTACTTCTCCAAGAAAGTAATCCAGTTACTTTACTGATTACTTATTTTCAAAAGTAATTAGTTACTTTACTAGTTACTTTACTAGTTACTTTTACTAGTTACTTTACTTCAAAAACATGATGCATGACCTGAAAATGCTATAAAAGCAGACCTTTCAGCCTAATTCTATTCTTTCTGCATATTCCA
>JARPMJ010008542.1:0-33731 GCA_033366665.1 Phoxinus dragarum | reverse complement strand
AAATTCATTGTAGCAGCAGCAATCAAATACAATCTATCATTATTATTATTATTGTGTTTACAGTGGTAAGGGTTGAGAATCTGTTGTCTAAGAGAGCAAATATAAAGAAGACGGATAAAATATTCTGATGCAGCTCATTATCATATTCATGAAACACGTGTGTGTGTGTGTGTGTGTGTGTGTGTGTGTGTGTGGTGTGTGTGTGTGTGTGTGAGAAACATGAGCCCTATCCCTCTCATGAAGACATTAAGGAAGCCTGCTGATAGCCCGTATCATCTCCATTGGCCTTAAGTCCATGCATTAAAAGCACATTGATTTCTCATTTATGTGTGTGTGTACGGTGGGGGTCTGGCACCTTCTGCTAAACAGCTGTGTCTCAGTCTAAGTATTGTTTGAGTAAAAAAGACAGATCACAAAAAGAAAGGAGAAATGTGAAAAATGAGTGATCAAATTAAGTGATGATAGCTGATAGATATAAAATCTTGTTGCAAAAAAAAGATGAGATAATTTCCCTTTAGTGAGCTCTCTTTCCCTGGTTTTGTGCCAAAAGATGCACACACACCACACACACACACACACACAAAACTACTGCTTGAGATGCTGAGCTGATATTAGAAACGTCGCTGTCTCAAGGAATTCCCATCAATTCATCCCTCTGTCGCTTCCTCTATCGCTTCTCCTATCTCCATCCAGTATCCACAGTCATTTACACACACGCACACATTTGTTTCACTAGTGAGGACATTACATAGACTTCCATTGATTTTATATCAGGTTAATGATATTTTCTATGGCCCTAAACCTGCTCTTACTTCTAAACCATACCCATTACAGAAACATGTACAACACTAGATTTATATAAATAAATAAAAAAACATGTTTTGCCGATTTAAAAGCCTTTTTAACCAGTGAGGGCCAGTAAAATGTCCTCATTAGTCGGTTGTCGTTATATTTGACTATAGATGTGAGGACATTTGACCCTCACAGGTATAGCCAAACCTGTCCACACACACAGTCTGGTTCTTTAAGTTTCTCTTCACTCAGTCACTGACTTTCTGTCTGTCTGTCTCTGATTATCACACAGACTCAGTTCCTCAGTTCCTCATAAAGATTTTTACTTTGTCTAGCACATGATCACACACACATCTGAAAATTATACCACATAAATAAACGTATGTATAATACTGATCTTTTTAAACGTTTGAGCATTTGAAGTGAAATGTTGCGTGTTGTGTAAATGTTGACAATGTTGAAGCCCGATTGCTAAACTAACGTGAGTCTGCTCCGCTCTCTTATCAGCCAACTGAAGGCTGTTCAAGAGGAATTTCTGAGGTGGAGTCAGCACAGTTTGGGTTGGTAACGGTTGCCAAGCAACACTGCTCCAGTCTGTAAGAGTTGCAGGCAGCACAGTTTCAGGTTGGCAACGACCACTGCACAATCAAATAGTTTTTTTTTTTTTTAACTTGCATCTCATTGGCTGACAAATGCCAAACCCATAATATTGAATGAATTCTTCTTTGCTGGCATTTGGCCTCCAACTCCTGAAGGATGTTATAACAGGCCCAAAAGAATATTCTGAAATGATATCATTTCCATTCTCTTTGTATTTCTTCTTTTTCAGTCTGCTTTGATATATTACAGTATTTTATATTTCTCTCACATTTCTCTTTTCAAAGGGGATGTGAATTATAGAGGAAGTTGACATGACTTTTCTTCTGCATGCATGTCTGCTCTCATGGTAACACTGTAGTAATGACAACTCAGCTCTGATCGGTTGAAGTTGTTATAATTCTGGGTATTTCTTTTTTTTTGAGAGATTGATGTCTGAGGATGAGAGCTAACATTTTATATCCGTGTTGTGTGTGGTGTGTGTGTGTGTGTGTGTGTGTGTGTGTGTGTGTGTTTATCATGATTTAATGTTTTTGAACAAATCATTTGAGTATGATTCAATAAGACCTCTTATATTGAAAAATTTGTTTGTAGAATTTAATGTTTCACTCTTTACAATGTAAGATCTGCATTGGCTACCTGTGCATTTTAGAATTGAGTTTAAAATTCTTCTTTTTGTTTTTAAATCCGTAAATAATCTGGCACCGAGCTATTTGTCTGAGCTACTCTCTCCACACAATCCCACACGAAACCTAAGGTCTGGTGATCAGAGACTTTTGGCTGTCCCCAGATCACGGTTGAAGAATAGAGGGGACAGAGCCTTTGCGATTGCTGGCCCTAGGCTGTGGAACAGCCTTCCGGTTTACATCAGAGCGGCTCAATCTCGAACTGTTTTTAAATCCTCTCTTAAAACCAATTTTTTTTCTTTAGCTTTTAATTTACTATGAGTTTCTGTAATGATTGTGTGGTTTGTCCTTGTTCTTTATTTTGTGTATTGTTCAGCACTTTGGTCAGCCCTGGTTGCTGTTCTTAAATGTGCTATATAAATAAATACAAACTTGAAACTTGAAGATCTATTATGCGTTTTCCCCAATATCTGTTTGGCTTATGTTTGATGTTAAATGTCATTGTAAGCTTTTATGAAAGTTATTATTTAAAAAACAATTGATTCAATAAGTCACTTGTCGCCACCTAATGGCATAATAATGTAACTGGCAAAGAAAGTGTCACTGACTAACTGTTAACTGACTAACTGTTGTGTAATTGCATTTATTTCAATTTAATAATTTCTTTTGACCGTTTTTTTTTTTTTTTTTAATTAAAAGCGAGTGAGTCACATTCATTTCACTGTTGTGAATCTCAGCCGTTTTTTCGTTAGGTGTCACATCAGCAGAGCTTGTGACGGAGCTCTTCACACTGCATCTGAATTAAATGTACTGCCTTGACAAATCAATAATTATCTCTTTTATTTTCTCTCTCTTGTAGTTTGTGTGTGTGTGTGTGTGTGTGTGTGTTACACTGCTGCTTTGTCAATGTCCGATAAGGTGAAACTCCTATAGATCAGACTAATCAACCAATTAATTATTCAATTATTTAGTCATTCTGTAGACATTTCCTGAGGTAACAGGGGCTTCTTTCTTTTGTGTGTATCTTTCAGTTGAAAATGTTCACAGTATACTTAATCGCCACGTTAAACTGGACTTTAATTTATCTTTTTCTTTACCAGACTTGTCCGAAAAACCGCTTTTGTGAACTCCCTCCAGAAGTTTGTATGTTTGCGCCGCTGGAGTCTTTAAACCTCTATCACAACTGCATAAAGGTCATTCCAGAGGCCATTATAAACCTACAGATGCTCACCTACCTGAACATCAGGTAACACCCACACTATGAGGTCTTTGTCTGTTAACATCTCATTATAATTCATCTATTTCTGTGCTTTCACACTGGCAGTTTAGTTCGGAACGGGTTGCACAGTTCGCATGAAAAATCGCTAATGTGAACGCTGTCATGCGGACCCGGGTGCACACTGGGGGTACCGAACCCGAGACTGCCGTAGGAGGTGGTCTGAGTTTGGTTGCTCCCGAACCGTGCCGGCGGTTTCGCGTAAATGTGAAAGCAACACGGACTCGGGTGCACACTTGTTCAGGAAGTAAAGTGACCTGCGCATGCATTTTAGCTGATTATGATGTATTTAGTTAAATAAAACACATGTAAGGGATTATAGCAGAGGGTGGGACCAAGTCCATTGTTGGTAGCTAATTATTTCACGGACCCTGGCACTTGAGAACTGCTGGTCTACACAGAAAAAAGCCCTGTCTAGGCTCTTCCCCGGTACGGGTTGTGTCGAGCCATTCGTTAGTCTGGTTGTTTGACGAGGAAAAAGATTAAATGTAGTTGCAATAAATGAGTTTGATCTTCGGCTGACAAATCAGAGGAAAGGGGTGTTTCATCCCCGCCCACGTGTAGAAATCGAATATTCAAGCTGTTAATTCATTTTTCTACCTCAGAACGAAAAATGAAAAATCAACCTGAATTCTTGTTTTTCGGGGGTTTTTTCGAAAAAAAAAAATAAAAAAACGAAAAAGGAACTGTTTTAATGTTTCTACTTTCAATATTAAATAAAAAAACAAATTAACGAATGATACACGGATTCGCCGGGAACAATCGTGCTTGGGCTCGGACTGTTGATCAATTTATAAATATGAGTTTTATATGTCTTTTGACTGAAACCGTTTTTAAATCAAATTCAGACCCATAGATATGCATTGGAATCGACTGCAATTGTTGTCAAGTAAACTGTGCTCACCAAGGCTGTTTATTTAACCAAAAATACAGTAAAAACTGACATTGTGAAATATAATTACAAGATGTAATGTAATACTTCGGTTCTAAATCAGAATCTTCAGCAGCTTGTTTGGGTCAGTAAGTGGTTTTTTTTTTTTTAAATAAATGAATATTTTTATTCAGCAAAGATGCATTTATAATGTTGCAAAATAATTTATTCAAAATAAATGCTGTTCTTTCTAACTTTTTTATTCAGCAAAAGAATCTTGAAAAAAAATTCACCATGGTATCCAAATAAGCAGGACAACTGTTTTCAACATTGATAAAAATAATAAATGTTTATTGAGCAGCAAATCAGCATATTAGAATGATTTCTGAAGGATCATGTGACACTGAAAAATACAGCGTTGGCATCACATGGATAAATTACATTTTAAAATATATTATAATAGAAAACAATTACTTAAAATTTTTAGTAATATGTCACAATATTACCGTTTCTACTGTATTTTTTTATCAAATAAATTTCGTAAAAAAAAATTTAACAGCAGCCTTGGTGAGGCTGCAGAGACTTCTTTCAAACACATAAAAAAAATCTTACCAGCCCCAAACCACTGACCAGTACTGTATTTTTGTCCAGCAACTGTAAGAGCTTTAATTTTTTTTGTTGTGGGGGGGTTTCCTCATTAAAGTGAGAGATGGTATTAAATAGTATTTATTGATAGACTGTTAAACCTAATCCTTGTGTTTTGATGTTTTCAGTCGAAATCAGCTGTCCGTTCTCCCCAAGTTTCTCTTCATTCTTCCTCTGAAAGTGCTTGTGGTGAGCAACAATAAACTCCTGTCTATTCCTGAGGAGATCGGAAAGGCCAAGACCTCATGGAACTGGTCAGTATTTGAAAATACACGTGTAATTATTGTATATGAGATGTTCGTATATACACAGTACATTTGTTTTCTGTGTTCAGGACATCAGCTGTAATGAGATCCAGGTTGCTTCCTGCTCATATGGGGAAACTACTCTCGCTACGAGAGCTCAACATACGAAGAAACTGGCTACAAGTGTTACCAGATGGTACAGACACATACAAAAAGACAGATATATCAACAGAAGCATCAATCAGATAAAACTGCTAAAGCTTCTCTGGATATAAATTCACATTCAACACGTTTAATGTTTATGCTAGTTTTGCTACTTACTTTGAGATAGGAAGGAATTTCTCATTACATCTTTTATATTTCCCCTTTCTTTCTCCTTTACTCTCTTTCTCACAGAATTGTCTCATCTGCCGTTGATCAGGTTGGATTTCTCTTGTAATAAGATCACTGAGATTCCCATATCTTACCGCAAACTTAAGCAGTTACAGCACATCGTTCTTGACAACAACCCCATGCAGTCTCCTCCCGCCCAGGTATTTCAGTAGTACTCCTCTGTTACTGTGCATCTCTTCACATGTGTGGTGCTGAAGCTGAAGCCTTGCTTGATTGTTGGCGCCATCCAGTGGCTGACATTGCAAAATACATAAAATATTGAGCACATTGATGCAATAATATGGTATTAAATTATTTTCTAATATTACTTGGGGGGTACCACATAGGAATGTCCCCTCAAAAAAATGACATAAACAGTCCTGAAAAAAAACTATTACAGTGTCCACAAAATATTTTTGTTTTCAACATTGATGATAGTAATAAAAGTTTATTGAGCAGCAAATTAGCATATTAAAATGTGACGACACATTTATCTTTGTGGAGAAATATAAATAAACTTGGTTTGGGTTCCAAAATTTTGTGTAATTTCTATTGACTTTGTAGTGTTTCAATTTGAGTGAACTTTTAAAGTTGAGTCACATTTCAAGCATAATTTCTGCATTGTGTATTTATTTTATTTATTTATTTATTTTTTGACATGGACATACAATTACATTAGACGAACCATATGCATTTGTTTAAGTGTTTTAGCACACATGCTAATTTTCAACACCTGTCCACGGGAGGCTTTTGGAAATAAAATACAGTAACAAGACTAGTAAACAAAGTAATACTAAAAATACTAACAGAAAAGGATAGCTAAAATATACCATATAATTACAGAGAAAAGAAAAAACAAATTGCATACATAAATTATAAAGCAGAAGCATCAGAGTCAGAGAATATCATTGTTATTCATGCGAGCACCGCTGTTTGGTTTTTAGCCATTGTTTAAGTCCTCTGTTAAAAGCTTTGCCATCTGTCTCTAGTTTTTAAATCAGTAGGCAAAGCATTCCAGAGTTTTGGCCCCTTTACAGAGAAAGCAGACTGACCAAAGGAGGTCTTACACTTTGGGACTAAACAGTCACCTCTGATAGTGTATTATTTGTGTAAATAAATAGGCTACTCAAAATCTCAAAATCTGCCATCGTCACAGCCCTAACCCCACCACACATTTTTACATTCTCCAGTTTGATTACTGTAAGGATCCATGTGACCCATCAGCCGTCACTCTGTGCCCTTAAGCAATGCACTTAACCCAAGTTTCTCCAGTGTTGTTCTTGCTTGAAAGGAAGACACATGCTGCTGTACCTGTGGGCAGTAAATCAAACGATAAAATTCTTGTTTCACAGAGGGTGTGGTGTGATGATGTGCAGATTACGTTGTTCTAGTCACTGCATTAGCAAAGCACTGTGTTCTGAACGCTCAGATTTAATCTCATCAGCATTTTGTCCTTCGCGTTTTAGGAAATGCGAGCTGTTGATAAGGGTTTGGTCCTTTTTCCTCTTCATCTGTAAAATCTTGTTTTAAACAATTACGTGAAATGCTTAACGTTTTGTTCTGTCCTGATAAGTTGATAGAAAAAAAAAATCATGTTTTCCCTGACTTTGGCTTGTCTTGCTCAGACATGCAGTTGTGGAGCTCAGCATTTTCTTCCCTTGACTGAAATTAATTTTGGATTTGTTTGGAATGTTCTGTGGTCTGTTTAGTTTTTCCTGGGAAATGCAATGCACCCAGAGAGAGAGAGTGCAAGTACAGGTGGATTCCAGTCAAGTGACCTTTTTCTAAGAAGAATTATGTCAATGATTAATGTAATGTAATAATGTGCTAACGATGTAATGTTAGCACATTACAGTAAAAAAAAAAAAAAGGTTATTTATCTTATTATCTTTTATGAAAGACAAGCTGAACTAATTTTCGTGTGAAATGCCCATAAATCCAATCTTACATAAATTGTTGCATTAGACTTAATGTGAATATCTACATGACAATGAATATTGACTAAATATAATGTCTGTCTGTTATGTATGTATGTGGTGCGATACAAAACAAAACAAAAACGTTTTGAAAGAAGTCTCTTATACTCACCAAAGCTGCATTTATTTGATAGAAATACGTTAAAACAGTAACGTTAAATGTTGTTACAAATTAAAATAACTTCCATTTGAATGTATTTTAAAATGTAATTTATTCCTGTGATGTCAAAGCTGTATTTTCAGCATCATTACTCCAGTCTTCAGTGTCACATGATCCTTCAGAAATCATTCTAATATACTGATTTGCAGCTCAAGAAACATTTATTATTATCAAATTTAAAAACAGTTGTTCTGCAGATTTTTTTTTTTTACGGACACTGATGTATTTTCTTTTCTTTAAAATGAATAGAAATTTCTTTAATGAATAGAAATTTCAAAAGAAGAGCATTTATTTATTTTAATGAGTTAATATTTATTTCAGTGATCCAACTGACCCACTTTTACAGAGGCTGTAATTTCTGGGATGTTTTGTAATGTTTTGGATTTGTTTGGAATGCACAAATTGCATTCGTCTAAAAACGTCAGTTTTTAGATTAATTTTCTTCTTTGCTTTCAGATCTGCCTGAAGGGAAAGATCCACATCTTTAAGTATTTAAACCTGCAGGCATGTCGCCTGGATAAAAAACCAGACACACTTGACCTGCCTTCTTTGGGAAAGCGCTGCTTACCTCAGCAGCTAACAGACAGGTAACTACAGCAGGGCTAAACAAAAATCACTAGGTTTACTCTGAGCAGAATCAGTATTTTAACATTTCTGTTCTGCGTTCCTTTTGTAACATTACAGTTCAAAAAACAGTTTTATTAGAAAAAAATACTGCTTTATAACGTTAACCCCTCCCTTGTGACTAAACCTCATAACCCTAGTGGATCCTCAAATAGTTGGCAAATACTCATACACTAGGACCACCCACCTCAATCATAAATTAAGTTGTACATATTTTGGAGACTGTCTCGGCTTGTTTGCAGGGCAAGGGTAAATCAAGAACTGGTTCTTTGAACAACCTATGCATTTAAGATGTACTATTTGAATTTATTATTGGTTGACTGCTAAATTCAAATATTAAACAGAACGACAAAATAATGCTATTAACTGGTTAATGTTCATTTAAAATAAGCGTTTTTGTTCAGAATGGTTAAACTTGATTTCGTTTTTGTTTATGTTCCTGTTAAAATTTAGTTTGTTTCCGGTTTTCGTTTTCATTCCTTGAAATGGTTCGGAGCCCTGAACTAACAGCTTTGTCCTCTGTTAATAGCACTTTGTTCTATGAATAACAGCACTTTCAGGGCCACATGAATCATGTTGTCAACTTACAGTATGTTTGTAACTAATGAGGTATTTCCTGCTTCCCTGAGGATTTACATAAAGCATTTAACAGTGACTTTTCTGCGGGTTACATACCAGTACGTAGCGACAGGTGCCCGTCTTTATGTGTTCACTCAACTGAATTGTTAAACACTGATTTATTAAGGAAAGAAACATTAGAGGGAGTCATTGAGTTGTCAATTCAAACCATTTGTTCAAAAGCGTGTGAGTGAGTCATTTTATTATTTATTCAAAGGATTTGTTCAGAAATGCTGATTCATCCAGGAATGAAACCCCTCTCTGTTGCTAGGAGATGTCCAATAGTTCTGCTTTGAATTTGTTTGAGACTATTTTGTTGGTGGAGCAATTACAAAGTTGTTTGGCAAAGTTGGCAAATTGTGTTTAAAACGTTACGCAGATATTCAATATCTATTCAAAAATATTACTTTTTTTTGTTTTTTGCTTTTTGCTTTTTTTCAGTAGATTAAAAAATCAGCTGAATTAGAGATTTTTGTGATCTTTCTGTGTACAAGGCTTTAGTATTCCTTCTTTCTCCAATAATTTATTTTTAATGATTAGCTGCTAGCCATCATTGCTACTGTAGTTCTAACGTGTTGACTTTTAGGTAGTAACGAAGGCTTGTACTTTTAAACCTATCAGTGGTAGCTCACAAATCCGTGCTGTAATTACAGTAGTTTCACACAGAAGAGGATCATCGAGACACAACATTTACGCAATTAGCTATTGACAATTGTATGTGTTGTATCTTTCAAGTGTGATATTGCTTCATTATTATTTCATTGAGTTTATCCTCATCCAACTCTGTGTTGTGAAGGGAAATTATGTTGTTTGTCTATTTGTCTCTTGTTTTACATAAATATGTGTTTGTTTGTGTAGTATGGAAGATTTTTATCCCAGTAAAAACCATGGCCCTGACTCCGGTATTGGCAGTGACAACGGTGACAAAAGACTGTCGACTACAGAGGTAACACACACACACACACACACACACTAGTTGTACACATATATAGTTAGTGCTGCAAACGGCTCAAATATTGAGTTTTTTCACTTGATATAATAGAAAAAAGTTTTGAATGAATTCTGCCTGACAATCCAAACAGTTGACACACTAAGGCCCTGTTTACACCTGGTATTAGGATAAGTTTTGGTCGATCGTATCACAAGTGTACAACTCTAAATACAGATGTAAAGTGTTTTGAGCCTTGTCCATTTTCGATAACTTCCAGAGGTAGTTGAAAACGCATTAGACTGGATTGATTTCTTACTTAGAGTATTCATTACTTCAATGAGCTCATTGTTTCTGCCTTAAATGATTACATTGTTTAAATTAATACATTTTTAGCTAACTGTGACTTTGTATATGTACATTTCTGAAATGCATAACTTAGACAGTTACCTCTGATAACAGATCAGTCTAAATTGTAATGTGGATTTTTTGAAAAGCTGCTTTGAACCGATGTGTATTGTGAAAAGTGCTATACAAATAAATGTGAATTGAATTAGTGTAAACGCTCATGTGGTCGAATGTTCAAACAGCGCCTGTTCTCCGCCTACTGACCTAATGCTTAAACATTAATGGAAGTGTGCTAGCCAGACGGGATTTAAACTTTGTTGACTAAAGTCCCAAGTTTGGTTTAAAGACACAATGCTAGCACAATGTTTTCTCATCATTCCTGATTTCCAACACGCACTCTCCGCGTTCAGCTGATCTTGTGGATATCAGAGCAGAAACGAAAGCCATTGTTCACCGTATGTTTTTCCGATGTCTCCAGGCACGGTCATATGTAAATTCCGCAAGCTTATTTTGTCCATTAGATCAAAAGATCTAAAAAACCCATACATATACCCACCCATAGACCCCTCCCTTGAAGAAAACAGGACAGAAGCGGTTGAAAGTGGACAAAAGAGACAGATTAAAATACCAGGTGTAAACAGGTATGTGTCTCACTTGTCCACTTGTGATCTAATGGCAGGTGCAAGCAGGGCCTGAGGTGGGGTGAGTTAAGCTCATAATTTGGTGGGCCGTGCACACCTGTGGAACTTGACCTGATCTGGATGTTCAAGAAAGACTATCTAAAACAAGAAGCAATTACTGAGTAAATACAAAGACTATAGAAAAACACGTTACTCATATAAAGACTTGTCTTAAAGGGACTTTGGTAAATCTCTAGTACAGTTTGTCAGAGGGGCTTTTCTTTTTATTGTCTTTTCTCTCACTCCTGTTCTGTCTGTTATTCCCTAGCCATCTGATGATGATACAATGAGTCTCCACTCTCAAGTGTCTGAGACCGCGCGGGCTGACCCACACATTCTTCTCACAAAGCTGGACTCAAACAAAGGTGTGCTTTCTGCATTAGTAATATTGGCCATGGGTTATTATTCACATTGTGTATTTGTTTATTTTTTTGATAGTGATCAATCCAGCATTATGTGTATTGTGTATATTGACATAAGATACTCAGGTCTGCTTTGTCACTTTGAAATAAACTTGGATTTGTTTGTACTATCAGATACCATAGTAATGATGCCAAGATAAGATACAGAATTCTCTACTTATCGTCGCTAAGACCAAATACATTAACATTGTTATATCCATTACCATGTTAAACTATTCCATGAGTTGCATAATTTAATTAATTTGATTTACATAATGTAATGCTTAAAGTTAAGCTTTAGAAATATATTGAATCGTTTATTAACACTGTTCGTTTAAATTTTATTCAGCATTAAAGTTGATCAATAATAAGTAATGTTTCTTGAGCAGTAAATCGGTATATCAGAATGATTTCTGAAGGATCATGTGACACTGAAGACTAAAGTAATGATGCTGAAAATACAGCTTTGCCTCACAGGAATAAACCTTTTTTGTTGTTACTTTAGTTACTTTAAATTGCAGTATTATTTCAGTTTGATCAAATAAATGCAGCATTGGTGAGCATAAGAGACTTCTTTAAAAAAACAATGGAAAATCTTACTGACCACAAATGTTCGAACAGTAGTGTACATGTCAGACACAATTTCAAAATCAGTGCATCCCTAAAAGCGAGTGAACTCAGACTCCGGTGTAGATACTACTGCAGTTTGTGTTTGATCTAACCTACACATCAAATCACACACCATGAAGTGGGTTTCAAAAATCTAATTTGAATCTGCATATTTCAAAATCCATATTTATGAGGTAAGGTTTTTTTGTTTTGCTGTTCAACCGACTGAATTAGAAACAGATTATTTGTATCCTGTTATCCTGCAAAGCCTTAGTGAGCCATAAAGATTTGTGCACAGTTATCAGACATCTAATTCACCTGCAGCGTGCAGACACTTGATTGTTGAGGCCAACACAATTTCCTGTTCTTTCTGGCATTAAATAGTGTTATAAAAGTCTGAATCGTTCACTTAATAACTGACAATTACTGTCAAGTCAGGGAATTACCTATAGCTGCAAATTCACTTCTTTATTCAGAAAGGCTTGACATGTCATATATATCTGTAATTATGTTGTTTTTTCACTTATGATTGTCAGCACTACTTATGATTACAGTCATGACATATCAATATGCAAATCCCATTCCCTAGAAGAGATAACAATGAACTAGCTGTTGAATTGCGTACCAGAACTAACTTATTATATTGTGCATTGAAGAGATGAAACAATTTCTGTTTGTTGAGTTTTGATTGACGCCACTACGTATTTTTACAGTCACGATAGACTGATATGCAAACCCATGCCCTAGAAACCTCAAAAAAATGACAACTAAGCTTCTTGGTGTTTTTGTGAAGTAGCATATCATATTGCTGGTATGTAGCTGGCAATTACAGTATCAATTTACAGGAATGAAAGTTGCTCACCTTAGGGTTCTCGTGTCAATTATTTGCAGATCAGGACCCATATGACTTTATTGACCCAAATCCTGATGAAGAGGCCACTCTCTCTGAGGGAGATCTACAGCACAATGCACCATATGTGTCTTGTATAAAGGTATGCATAAACATTCACACAGATCCATACTCCTGTGTACCTACTTTTTAAAATCCGTATTGGTCAAGCAAAGACACCACAAGCATGTACATGTGTATGTACATGTGCACATTCATATAATGTAAAAGAGCTTCCCCTGTCTCATCCTCAGGAGTTGGAGCGGGTTCTGAAAACACACCAAAGCAAAGACAAAGAGAACTGGAAAGAAGAGTCTGGGTAAGTCTGACTGGTTTTATGGGAGATATTATATAGGGAACATTCCTATACGCAAAATCTGTGCTACTGAGGTTTGTTGTTTGTAGTTCCTGCACAGACTTCAAATTACATCCATTATCATAAATGTTGCCTTTGCTACACTTCCTGACTATAAAAAAATCTCACTCATAAATATCTCTTACTTCAAGTGTGTGTATTCAAGGTCATTTACCCATTTATGAAATCTATCTACGGTCATAAAGGTTTTAATTTACTAGCTACGGTCAACAAATGTTTTAACTTGTCATTTCATTAATTAATCTCTGTATCATACAGTTAATGTAATTCATTCATATATAACAGCCCTACTAGAGACATGAAAAGAATTACATTTAAAACATTTTTTAACAAAATTTCCACATTTTGGGAATATTTGTTTAATGGTTTTGAAAGAAGAAACAATAATGGTTTGAAATATTACTACAATTTAAAATAACGTTTTTCTATTTTAATATATTTTGAAAAAGTAATTTATACCTGTGATGGCAAAGCTGAGTTTTCAGCATCATTGTGACCAGACAAATGAACACTGAAAAGGCTGCAACTTGTATGCAAAGCAAATGAGGGAAATGATGACAAACACCTGTGATTAATAAATGAATCTCCATGACAACTAAAGAGTGGCGGGAAACTGAACAAACGAACACGCATGTGACTGAAAATAAATTCAAAGACCATGAAAATGAAACTAAACAGAACCCTGACATTAAGAAGTGACGACCTGACAGGATGATGTCTGATGATGTCTCAACAGATCCTGAGCAGAGTTATTGAAAAATATCTTCTCTTGTAAAATGTGTAGTCAGTACCACTGCTTTCTATAGCCTACACACAGAGTAAATTGGAAAATGAAAGTATAAAACAAGATGCATTCAACAGCGATTTCAATACCTGCATATTGATAGCGTCTCCCCAATGCCTGCAAACGCAAAATCCATCTAATATTTTTTTTCCATTACCATGTCCCTTTAGGGCCTCTGTAGAATGTGTAATTTCCTTTCTAAACTAATATTCAGCTTCGTGGTACATAATAAAAGTAATAATTCATTTTTAAAACCTCAAACTTTTGAACAGTAGTGTGTAAGTATAAATAACATGCTAACACATGTTAAGGTTTCCTTCATACTATGGCTGTACGCTAATGGTTAAAGATCCAAGCTGCTGACACTAAGGGCAATAGTTTGGGGGTGACACATCAACAGAGCTTTAAGAAGACTTCCTGTGTGAATGTGAGCTGATGTGCTGTACAGTATGTCACACCGGATGAAGCCTCTTTAGGTGCAAAAAGTTGAACCATATTGAAATGATTAACAAGACATGAAAACTCTTGAAACTGCTCAACGATGGACAATTTTTTTTATTGGGACTGTTTCAAACAAAGTGTGTTACAAGTACCAACTGTAGTGTTTTTAAACAGTTAAGGGACCTTTCACACAGAGTGCATTTTTGCATTTTTGTAGTTTCGTATACGGGACGGTGACAGTTAAAGGGTTAAAAAGGGCATTGGAATGAACAAGAAACGCAAGGTCTAGAGACGCGTTTGAACTGTGTTTTTAGAAAAGCTTGACTAAAGATGGTCAATCAGTCAAACATGTCTGTCTAGCATATGGGTTTACAAAGAAAACAAAAGCAGCGCAGTGGAATGCAAAAATGTGTTTTATGTGAACATAAGATTAGTCCAACATAAGCTTAAATGTCATCCAGGTTTTGCATTGTGGCTTTAGTATTTTACATGAATTTTTGTTCCATAAAACATGCAGCTGTGCGCTTTGTCACTGGAGCAGGTTTTGATGTGGTATCTAGAGGTGATTATTTCTATAAATACATCTGATACACTGTATGTGTGTGTCACAGAAAAGGAAGGACAGGAAAAGTGACAAGCATGCATGTTTTGTACAAGCAAGTTACTCTTTTATTTTCCATTATTTTATTCACTAGATTACTTCGAATAGGTGTGGCACATTTTCCCTGACTTGCATCACCATGTCTTTCATAGTCAACAAACCACCACTGTTTCGCAATGCACTCTGACATGACATGATGACATTATATCTTAATTAGGTATTTTGTGTTGTCAGTAGTCAGTGCCAACATAAATTACATATATATACACAATAACAGGTTTGATTCTTTGTCTGTCTGAAGCTTAACGGTCAAATAGGGCTTAAGGGTAAGAGAGTCTTCAGGGCGGCTTGTGTAATGACTGTTTTTACACTTGGGATACTTAAATCCAATTTTCCCAACGTAATTGGCACTAATTTATGTGCTTTACATAGACATTACACAACTAGTATGTAAAACGTTGTAAAAAGTATTAGTCAAAATCTGATAAAAGACATTTTACAATAAGGTTTTGTTATTTAGTTTAGGCAAGGCAAGTTTATTTATATAGCACATTTCATACACATTGGTAATTCAAAGTGCTTTACATAGAAGAAATTAAAATAATCAAAAGAAATAAGAATAATTAAAACAGTTTATAAAATAAAATAAAATAAAATGCAGTACAAACAGTCGGACGAACAGTGGCACAGTGCTCATTCAGTAAATGCAAAGCTAAACAGATGTTTTGAGTCTGGATTTGAATGTGACTACAGTAGGAGCACACCTGATCTCTTCGGAAAGCTGGTTCCAGCTACGGCTGGCATAATAGCTAAAAGCGGACTCTCCTTGCTTAGAGTGAACCCTTGGTATTTCTAGTTGATGTGATCCTAATGATCTGAGTGATCTGTTGGGTTTATATTCAGTGAGCATATCTGCAATGTATTGAGGTCCTAGGCCATTAAATGATTTAGTTAATGTTACTTTCAGCATTTACTAAAATCAAAAGTTGTATTTGTTAACATTATTTAATGCACTGTGAACTAACATGAACAATTATTTTTAATAACTAACATGAACAAAGATTAATACATATTTATATAAATATGAATAAATGCAAACAAATGTATTACTTATTGTTCGTTTAATGTTTGTTTTGTTCGTTTAATGATTGTTAATACATTAGCTAATGTTAACTAATGAGACCTTAATGTTAGTGTTACTAGGTAATTATATATAACAAATCATGTAAAAAAAAAATTCATCTTTTATTGGAAAATTAAACCACATTTGATCAAACTTTGATAATTGCCTTAATCTTTTAAACAACTAAGAAGATAGTGATCAAACTACATTTTATTAAAGTCACCTGTCGAGTGTGTAATATATAATCAGTATATTCATCAGTCAATGAGTCCATTTGGATGACTAGCGGGAATAATCTCAAGATCACTCATTTAACATTTAATTTTTTGCCAAAATGATGAAAAATAAAGATCAGTTAACATTATTGAACATATTAAAATCAGGAATGTCAGAATCAGAATGCGTAGTTCGTGCATGAAAAATGTCTATCAAAACATTTTGAAAGATTGCACATTTTTTCGGATTAGCTTTTATTCTCTCTTGCATGAAGCATTTCACTCAGTTCCCCGATCATTATGATTCAATGTCAGTGAGTGAAGAACAAATTTATACTTGCGTGCGACGTGCATTATGTTTTATGTTCATCTGTGACCGACAGCGTGTTGAAGCCACTAATTTTTACCCTCTTCTCGGAAAGCGATGACTTTGTCAAAACATCTGATAGATAGTGTGGGTTTTCCAGGAAATGCGTGTACTCCCTGGACCTCTGCTTCTCATAAATACTGCAGTGTATTCTGCACATTCTTTTTTGACAGACATTATTGTTGTGATATTCACTATTCAATTGTATGGATTTGAAAACAGGTGGAACGCAAGACAATAATGATCTATTTCTTTGCTGGCAACTTGTCAAGTATTCAGTGAACTGATTGAAGTGTGGTACAGTTTGTCAATGTTTTTAGTTGTAATATTTCAACCGACAGACAGCCTAAGTTTTTGACGAATATGATAACGTGCGTGAGGGGTGAACTATGTTGGATTTTTGGGTAATTATGAAATTTCTTAGAGACTTTCTAAATGCTTTTTTGTGTAGTTAATTATAATTATTTTACAGAATTAAGTTTATTTCATGGCTTAAATAAATTACATGTTACTGTCTGACATGTTCGGCTTGTCAAAATGTTACATTAAGCTGTCACAAATTTGTTGACTTTTGAAAATCAAGTTTATTTATTGATTAAACATTGCTTTTCAGATTTTTCAGGTTGGTCTAATAGTAGTTTTCAGTTACATAAATTGAATAAAGTAAAATAAACAAATGTAAAATAACTGCATTGTCTTCACTGTATAAGTTAAATATAGATTCATCTTAAATTAATGTTACAAAAGTTATTCAGTCAGGAGTGATTTTTCTTCGTCCTTTATTGTTTGATTAGCATTAAAAAACAGACAGCATCAGGTTTATTAGGCTGCTGTCACTTTAAAAGCTGCAGGGAACCAACATAATGATACGATACTTATTTCTCAACTGTTTATGTGCACTTACGGTAAGACATAAACCGTCATGTACTAGGATTCTCGCCAAGACAGGCATTTTGGCATAATTTTGTGTGAATATTTTCCCAGACATGCGCGACTGCTTGCAACTGAGAATTTTAGTTCACGTCATCTCAGCACATTTAGTGGATTATTTCATAAAGGTAACTATAGTTTCACTTTCAACGTTGCGCTGCCATATGCCCAAATTACGACTGTTTACAGCAGTTTTTAATGTTTTCATTAGTATGCAATAACAATGCATTTATTTGATTAAAAAAAGTTTAAAAAACAGTTATATTGTAAAAAGCAATTTATTGCTGTGGTGGCAAAGTTGAATTTTCAGCATCATTACTCCAGTCTTCAGTGTCACATGATCCTTCAGAAATCATTTTTATATGCTGATTTGCTGCTCTAGAAACAGTTCTTCTTGTTATTATCAATATTGCCAGTTGTACCCTACTCAGTTTGACATACGTTATTAGAAGTTGCAACTGTAATTCCTCTACATCAGCATTAACAAGTGTATGTCCTGTCCATCAACAAACCAATGTGTATATTTTGAAATTATTGCGGTGTACATGTGGGAACTGGATCATTAACTGTATCAATTACAGTGCATACGTTAGCCGAGCAGCACTAACGTGAATGGCTGATGCAACATTAAAGTTTGTAAAACTTTGTAAAAAAGTAGTAAGAATGACAGACAATCTGCATTAATGTACACAATTTTAAGTAGTAGTGGCCCACAGCTGATTAGCAGAAGACCGTAATAACCCGAGTTAGCCGGTTAGCTGAATAACTACACAATATAAATATTCTTTTTTTTTTTTTGCCATTGAGAACTTGGAAAATGTTAAACAGTCAGAACAGGTAAGCTAACACATGGATCATCACACATATAACAAAAAATATTATGTCCACATTTGTATTTATACTGTTTTATTTCAATTGTTACATCACAAGGTACAAAGGAAGGAAATCAATGTAGACGATAGTTTGTAGACAAAGGTTGCTCAGCTGTAATGTTACATGAAGTGAATGCCTGTCATTCAATCACGGACGACTGTACAAAATGTGCATAGGAATTACAAACCGCTATGAAAAGGTAAACAATTGTAGTTTGGGCCTAAGTCAGCATGATGCTGAAACTATATATTACCTTTATGAAATAATCCATTAAATGTGTGTGAACTAAAATTGTCAGCTGCACGCGCAGTTGCGCATTTCTGGGAAACTCATGAATATTCATGTTTGCGCTGCTTTCGGAAGCCGAAAATCTCATAAGACCGTTCAGGCATAAGAATATGTTAATTAAAAGCATTCGTACGCTGTCTGAATCGCAGCTTTCTGGGCACGCACTCCAGATGTGTGTGCACAACAATTCTCACAGTGTGCGAGTGCCGAATTGAGTTCTCTTTCGCGTCTTCTTCCGTTTTAATATTTAAATTGGCAAGTTAAAAATATGTGCAAATGATACACTTTCGTGTCTATGCAGAACTGTACAGATCTATCAACTGTCCCGAGCGTCGTTTATGCTCACCCCGTAGGCATTGGGCAGTCCTTATTGTAAAGCCCTGGAGTGTCTGAGCTGGTGCGAGGAGTTACTAATAAAAATAATTACCGGTACATATTTTCATTTATGCACCTGAAATGAGCATGCATTTATTTAATGGCAATTGGTAAACAATGGTAATTGTTTAAAGTTTTATAAATTTTTCTTTCTAATCATAATTTGATGACATTACTGTTTTTATAGGAAAGAGCAATAGTAATTGTGGGGGGGAAAAATGGAGAAATATCTCCAAACTGTGCAGCAGGATTGTGCCAATGTGAATTCACAATCTTTTCTTATATTGACAGTTGTTTCTGTTTCATGTGTTTTTTTTTCCAAGGGTATTTTTGTCACCTTTGTTACAAGCTCTTACCTTGGTATTCCAGAGAAGTTAACAAAAGGAGGAAGTAATGCGGGTTTTATCTAGATGTCAGGAAAACTCCCTTGCGTTGAGGTGAATTGAGTTCAGAGCAAAAAAACCCCTAAAAAAACAACACCCTTTGGCCCAGGGTTATGGCAACTCGCCCATAGCTTTAGATCCGGTCTTGATTTCATCTCATTTAGATTCAGACAACTGATGTTATGGATGGAACTAGAGGATGGAGGATTATTTAATATTTTATGACTGCCTAATTCGTCACATTAAAGGTGCTGTAGGACATCTGGGAAAATGCTAACTTTAGCCTGATAGCAGTAAAAGCGTTCGTCCCACCCCCTTAAATACTGTCTATGGTCCCACCCTCCCTGCAAATCGCCGTCAAAAGCCACGCCTCCTGAAAGAATGAACGCGCACAGCCAAGAAGACCGGAGACAACGTTACTGCAATATCATAATATGTCATTCAATGGTGAGAAAACTTTATAGTGCAGTTAGTAACACTACAATACCAAACGTAAACAAATTCTTAAAAACAGAATTAGATGCAGCAAGTTTTCGGATGTGTTTAGCTAGCAAAACTTGTCAGTGTGTAATACTATTTTTAGCATGACAGGGTTTTTCCACAAGTGTGCTTGGCTCCGATGAAGATATATAGTTTGTAGATCCTCTTCCAGTGCCACTTGTTGTCGGTTCAGAAGGAAAGTTAGGTTGTTGCTGCTTGCCTGCCATTCTCGCTCAGTCTGCGCAGTGTACATGAACGTGCTGATGACTATTTGCGTGAACCGCCTGCGCAGTGGTATGCAAACACACGTTGAATGACAGGGAACACATGCTATAGGACCGTTCGGACCGAACGCAACGATTGGACGACTATTTTACTGTCCTACGACTTCCACAGACGACATATATTTATAAATCCATTTCTTAGTTAATTATTTATTCATTAATGAGCAATTATTATACATTTTGCTTTAAATAAGTGTCCAAATATAATAAAGGAGGGAAAAATTCACAAAAGATCTGGATACTTTTCACAGCAATACACTAAGATAAATACGATATGTGACTCTTTGCTCACTGCATCTATTGGCATGTAATAATAATAAAACACTCCCCTACATAAAAACTTGTTTCTGCACGGTAAATTGAAGCCTTGAAGTAGCATGACTGTGCCACTGGTGCCAACCTTTTATGACGCAAGTCACACTTTACGTGTCTGATTTGTTTTACCTTGGTAATCCAGAAGAGTTATTTACTGTACATCCAGACTCCTAATAAAGATTCCGGATTCCTAATATAATGGATGGAGCCAGAGAATGGAGGTTTATTTGCATTTTATACATTTTTTACAGCGCATTTGGTAAGCCACACTAACAGTTAGTCACCAATAATTAACTAATTTAATTATATATTAGCACTATTTAGATATACTTTGCTAAAAAAGTTAGGATTTAGATAGAACATTCACAGGAGTTTTTATGCGTAGTCGTCTTGTGGTTTTTCAGGTTGCAGAGTCTCCATTTTTCCAGAGAATTCCCAGATTCTGTAGTATCCAAAAGTCCAATAGGAACAAACAAATACTTAAGTCATCGGGTAAATTCCGAGTTACTTGCCATACTTGCGGTTATGTGGTGTTCCTGCGATGTATCCACTTGAGTAGGTGTTTGTGCTGTTGGGAATGCTGTTTTCAGGCTTTTACATTGGTGGATGAGAGGAACTTCTTATATGGTAAAAAAAAAGGGTGGTGCCAAACTATGGATGGTTTGTGATTTTATTTTAATATTTTTTTTTGGATGGCCTCAGCAGAACCTATTCAATAAATTATTTACTTTTCTTCCCCAAAAAGCTTTTGTTTCTATTAATTTGCCATATAAAGATCTATAATCTTTTTTTAATAAAATTCGTAACTCAAATCATTTATATCACTGCTAAACATACATTACAGAAAATGATTACCAATGCAAAATTGCTGTAAAATACTGAAAAATTACATTAATTTTCAGAGAGTCATGAGGATGGAGTTATGTCTAGTTGTTATGTCTGTCTTTCAAGTCGTTCCAAACGCACACATAAATATGTGCCTCGATGATAGGAGACGGTTGACAAAACTAGCTAAAAAGCTAAAAAATTGGAGTCTGATTGCACATCATACACTATGCAATTTTCTGTTAAATCTGTCAACTCTGACTGCCTAGTATTTGCAGAAAAATTGTGTAATGTATTCCAGCCTTTAGTCAAACTTGTAACAAAAACAGTTATTTGAAATGAGATTTGCTTTTGATGTCTCTCACTGGTTGTAAAGTTATAGTGTACAGATGGCTGACTGACAAAATATTTCGGTAATGATGACCATACACGCACTGCTGCCAAAGCTATAATAACATGGCACGTGAAAGAGTGAGGCAACAGAGATAAATGTACTACATACTAGCAAAAAGTATGTGGACACCTCCATTCTAATTACCAGTTTTGGCTGTTCCAGTGAAAAAATGTCTCGTCATATACAAGTACTAGAAATGTAGGCTTCCAGCTTTGTTGCTGCAGTTTTGGGAAGCTCCTTTTTCTGTTCCAAAATACAATACAAAATTTTAAGTTTTCAACCTACATTGGTTCGTTACAACCCCATTGAAACGAAGTTAGATGTTGTGGGGATTCCCCACAGCGGCGAGGGGTCTTTGACAGCGCGTTCCTCCTTCCTTCCTACTTCCACCAGTGTAACGAAGTTAGATGTTGTATGAAGGAGGAGGCGGGAACCGGCGAACGTTCGCCGGTTGTGTTTAAAACAAAACACAACATAAACCCAGGCCTGTTCCTCTCTCGATCTCCACTGCCGTCACTCTTCCTTTTATGCTTCCGCTCCTCCATTAGATACGAGACCGGTGCGTCGCGCAGGTGTCGCTCATCAGTAATCACGCAGTTCTCCCACAGCCCTCGTCCTGCTTGCCACACCCATAAAACACCTTTGGAATGAAATAAAGCAGCTATTGATTAGACAGTTCAAGAGTAGTGCAGCATTCACTAAACTCACTGATGTGTGTGTGTGTGTGTGTGTGTCCTACCAGTGTTTACAGCTATTGTAAGATTCAGTATCACATCTGCTAGGCTTACTGCGGTAGTCTGTGTTACCGGTCTTACACTGCGTTTGGCCGTACACCGATTACATTACTTGGCCATCACGGCACTGCTCCCACTGTCATTTAGCTTTTTTTTATAGAAATAAAAACCATTAGTTCAGTCAACAGACCTTACAATTTTATAATGAAAGCCTCTGCTCTGCACCATACAGCACGAGCTGCAGAGTCTATGCACGGTGCAGCAGGAGTCTTGTCACTTGTCAGTCATCTCTCCTTACTCTCGTCATGTGATAAGATGATGGCAGAGGATTTGGTGTGCAGCCTTTGGATCCTAAACATCATTGACAAATATCTTATATCTAAACATCTTATAAAATGTGCAGACAGTACCGCCGCTCCCTATACACAGAGTGCACATGATCACGAATTCATTCAAAAGCGATTTCGGTACCCCGCATATTGATGGTGAACGTGATTTCACCAAGTACAACATGTTCCTGGATCAACATTCCAATCAGATTTGAGGGACAAGTTTACAGTTTGTCAAGTTTAGGCTTGACAACCAGGGTTAGGTGCTTTAACATCACTGTTATTTAACTATAATTTCCCCCTAATTGTAGGGCTAACTTATGGGTAGGGTCAGGTTTAAGGGTAAGAATAAGGTTAGGACAATTTTTTTTTTTACATGAATGTTGTTCCAGGATCAACCAAATATTATATACCGGTGTGAAAATGTCCTTACCGTGACATCCCTAACATCTGCTCAAAGGCTTCATTAAGGTCCTGTACCATCTGCAGGACTTCTAGCCAAAAACACAATATTTTGTGCATTAGTAAATTCGGTAATCGTCCACTAGAAATTAATTAAACGCATTGGTTGTCTGTTTGGTTGTTTAACATTATATGATATTTCTAAACAATCCGTTCTTTTATGAATTCCTTTAACTTCACAGACACTGAAATGTTATAATAGCATCTTAATTTTGAATAACTCCGTGTAAGGATTTGTTTTAAACAGTTTGATGTAAATTGTGTACAGGCAGACTAAGAATTCAGCAATAACCTCCTTTTGTCTCTTTCTTTTTTTGTCTTCCTCTCATCTACTTCAGCTCAGAGAAAGAGCAGTTAGTTGAAGAGGAGGAGGATGACTTGAAGGAAGTGTTGGATCTGAGGAAAATTGCAGTACAGCTGCTACAACAAGAGCAACAGAACAGGTGATCTTTCATACTAAATCACACATGGTCATGCAACCTTCAGAGTCCATTAAAACACATATACAGTAAGTCCCTCAGACTCCCTGTAATATTAGGGCTGTCAATTGCTTAAAAAAATCAAAACAAAGACTTGCACTGACTACACATTATAAAAAAATTATATTTGGGGCTTAGCCCAGACTAGGTGTATTTGGCACCATTTGCATTAAACATTGGAATATTATATATATACTTTACAATTAATTGTTGACATGTTACATCTCCAAGGTATAATTTTAAGAAAGTAAATCTATCCCCAGAGATACAAATTACAACTAAATTTCTTCAAGAAACGTCCTGCTAACTGTCTTTACCTCAAAAGATTTCTTCAAAACACAGTAGTTAAAAATAAAAAATAAAGAAATTTGTCCTTTTAAGCTTCCTATAGTCAGCTGTATGTTGTATAAGGTAATCGTAGAGACTAAACCGTAAATTTGCAGACTTGTGTATATTATACTTTGTTATCAGTTATTTCTGGAAAATATTCAGTGCTGGATTACAGCTGGATGCAACTCTAACCTAAAAGCCAACAAATCTTCTAGTTCAGGGGTGTCAAACTCTGTTCCTGGATCAGGTGCGTTTAAGTATGATTGAAGCTAAACTCTACATGGCTGTGGGTTTTGCACCTGTGAACTAGTTACTCTAGTTCTGCAGACAACCCTGAAGAAAATAAAGGCTCCCCAGTCATTTAAATTAGTGCTCTTTGTCACAAAATAAATTAGTCAAATTATATGCATTAAAGGCAGACTAACATGGTCTTTTAACTAAATTCCCACATTTAGTGCCTGTACCGTAGTTATGCCAGGAGTCTCCAACCCCAATCAAACCAGAGGTGTAAAGAGTACCTGAAAACCATACTTGAGTAAAAGTACAGATACCTTATAGCAATAATGACTCTATTACAAGTTACAAGTCATCAATTCCAATACGACTTGAGTAAAAGCCTTACCCCCAGTTTCTCAGACAAGGCTTAAGCTAGTCCCAGATTGAAATGCTTTTTTGAGCTGTTTTAACTGAAAGCAACTTGCACTGATATAACTACAACTACCTGCTAATGCACTCGCATTCACGTAAAGTAGCCTTGATTTTGTACCAGAAATAAACTGCTGTAGAAAAAGTTAGGTGCAATGCAAAATGTAATAAGTAATTGCATTACTCATCACAAATGTATTGGAGAAAAGAGTATACTTATTAAAAAATTTAGTAGAGCGTAAAAGTCGCTAATATCTTTGATACTCCGTTAACTACAAAGTACAGTAGCCATAAAGTTGTACAGTACAGTAAGTACAGTAACTAATTACATTTATTCAAATATTTTACTCCACTGATTCAAACACACCTGAAGCAGCTATTCAAGGTGTTCATGGTTACTTGAAAATTACAGGCATGGGTGGAACTGAAGTTTGCTGCAAGGTCTGCTGGAGACGCATGAGTTATGCTTTTATAATTTGTGTTATAGAAATGAATTCTACTAAATCAAAACCGTAAATTGACGTCCCAATTTAAAATACTCTGCTCCTCTGTTCTGTATTCACTTTTTCTTTCTTTTGAACCTCATCCTAATACCCCCTATGACTTTACTCTCTTTCATTGTAAGTTATGTCTATGAGAGTTTCACAGATGAAAGCTAGATTTGACAGTTCCAATTTGAAACTCTCATCCATGCATGCTGCATCTGAAGGGGAGAACGGCTGTCAGATGTATTGAAGTAATTCAATCAGACACTCTATTTACTAACAAATGAACCATATTCCTCCTCCTCTTTCTCCTTCCTTCTCCATCCCTTCCATCTCCACCTAATCCTGGGATCTGATCGGTACACACATGACATTTGACTCTCAGGAGGCGGTCCCTAATTTGTAGGGCAGAGAGTCTAATTCACCGTAGAAGAGCAGCGGGGAGAGCTCACAGGTAGAAGGAGAGCTGTGTGTGTTTATATGTGTGTTTATTTCAAATGGTGGATATGTGTCATACTGTATCTGATATGAGGGTGTATGACACATGTCCAGTACATCTGGCGTCTGCGTGTTGTGTGTTAGTAAGTATATACGTGCATGTCTTAGTTTAATGATGTCACAAAGTCAAGTGTTGCAATTTCAAGTGTGTTATAAATGTGTAAATGTTTCAAAATAGTTTCCCACGTTCTAAAATTGTTGATGTGCAGATGTGGAAACACTTTTCTTTTGAATTTGTCGGTTCATTTCACATAAGAAGAAATTACATGCATTTTCAAAGATGCTGTGAATCGTGAGCCAATATGCTTTACGGATCATTGGGCAGACATCATGAAGTGCGTCTAACCTAGAAAATCATTACGCACATTTTTTTATTTGTTTTTCAAATCCCATCTTTAGCACTGATTGTATTCACAAATTGTATAACGTTTCATATGCATCACATCTTAAAGGGCACCTATTATGACATTTAAAATGTTCCTAATGTTGTTTTGGGAGTCCCTAACAACAGTTTTACATGCATGCAATGACAAAAAACACTTTTGTTGTCGTATAATATGCATTTATTTTTACCTGATTTGCTCACCGACTCCCAAATGATTCGTTCAACGACTCATTTTTCCAAACCCCTCCTATGCGCGACGCTAATCTGCGTTGATTGGTCAGATGACCCAGTCAGTTGTGATTGGTATACTTTTTGTCTAACATGGAGTACAATGATGCTTTTATCAATTAAATCGTATTATAATAATGATTATAGTCCACTGCTTTGTAGTTTGTAGTAAAAAACTAAAAATAAGATAAAGAATTTAATGTTATGTTAGCGAGCATAGCCCAGAGTTCATATTGTAAAAGCACAATCAGTCTTTGTTTGCGTTAGCCCGATGCATAAACATAACGTTTTTACAAACAAAAACAAAAAAATGCAGTTACATTACTACGAGATATTACTCTATTCTTTAAGACAACTCCGAAAACAACGACAAACACTTCACATATCTCAATACAATTGTCATTGAAGACCTAGAAGCTAAACGGTGCTTACACAACAAACAAAATAATTATTAAGCATGCTACATAAAACATAAAAACAACAATTATTAATAACACTTACAGGTTGTGATACGGAGGAGGAAGCTGATGCTACACTTGGAACTGAACCTTCCTTCAATATCAGCCGGCTCGCGAATCCAAGTTTGATTGCATTTAAGTTGGTAAAGCAATCGCCTTCAAAATGGCGCGAACAAAGCACAAAGCTCGGACTATACTTCTGTGGTATAGTTGTATATATGAATTGTAGCCACTTAGTCTTCAAATGCTCCTCCTTGGGCAGATGAAAAAAGTTGGCTTTAGAGTCGCACTTCAGAACACAGCGTCTCGTCGCCATGACGTTTTCAAGTTTTCCCTGGCCTTTCTTGGAGCGCAATAAGTGGGCGTATCGTATTCAAATAACTTGACAAGTTGACGTCATCTAGTCAGAGAAAAAGCTTTGGTCTTCTAACGATTCATAAAAATGACTCCGAGTCTACTCTTACTTTTGAAAGACAATGGGCCCTATTTTAACGATCTGAAACGCAAGTGTCAAAGCGCAAAGCGCAAAGCGCAAGTAACTTTGTGGGCGGATCCCGGCGCTGTTGCTATTTTCCCGGCGGGATAAATGACTCTTGCGCCTGGCGCAAATCTAAAAGGGGTTGGTCTGAAGTAGCTTCATTATTCATAGGAGTGGTTTGGGCGTAACGTGAAATAAACCAATCAGAGCGTCCTCTCACATTCCCTTTAAGAGCAGGCGCGCTTGTTCCATTGTAGATCGCTATTATAACGGCGGATTTGCCCGCGCACGCCAGGAGGATTTCACAGCTGAGGAGGCCGACGTTCTCGTCAGGGCCGTAAAACACAGAGAAGTGACATTGTGGATGATGGGAGAAACCACACAAATTAGCTTCGGTTAAATAGCCGTATAATTTGGGTAAATGTGTAGCCTAATCTAGATTTTTTTTTTTTTTTAAATCTAGATAGATCTTTTTCACATCTTCACGGACACAACAATGATTTCCCTCGTGTGTTAATGTTTTTCCTTGTAATAATGTATGATTTGCAAAAATGAAAACTGCTGCATCTGTTTATATTAGAGAATCAAAGTGGATGCGCATTAACATTATGGCCAAGCATGCGCCCTTAAAATACCATATCACTCACGCGCAACGCGCCACTGTCTTTAGACTGTTTTTTCCTGGTCAGTGGCGCAAATGCTTTCTAAAACTGGAAAATAGCACCATGGAAGTTTTGCGCCGGAACGCCTCCTCTTTGCGCTGAACCGCCCCCGCGAGCGCAAGTTCATTCCCTAATTTACCGACGTGCGTCTGTGGAGGGTAAAGTCCGCTGTGCGCGGGTGCAAAATAGGAATGATACATGCGTCGGTGTTCAAAATCAATTGCACTGGGTGCAAGATAGGGCCCAATAACTTTATATACGGTGCACTTTCATATTTCAAACTTTGCAGGATGTTTTTGTTCACTTAGATCTATGTTACACACTACATGAAAGGTAAATTTAAAAATTCTATAATAGGTGCCCTTTAAATAATGAAAAATGTGGTTTCGGGTCAGATTCCAGAATTTTATCTTTTCGGTTCAGAATATAAAAACTAAATATTTTGCATGTTTTAAACTTGTGCAATAATAGGGGCTTTCGCACCAGGTAGTTCTAGGAACTTAAGGTGCTTCCGCACAGGATGAACGCTTTCATAGTTCCTAGAACTATTGGCGGAGGTACCCGGTTTCCGCGCGTTCGCACCACAGGAACTATGAACTATTTTAGTTCTAGGAACTCCATTTGGAGGAACTAATTTAGCTCCAACTTTAGAGTAGGGTCTAAACCAGCACTATAGGAGCTATCTGTGACGTTAGTGTGCGCTGATTGGCCGAATGCACGCGAAACACCATTACCTGCCATTTTTTTAAAAGGCTTTGTAAACACTCAGATTATAGCCTACAGTATATATGTAATCCGGAAACTAACTCTACCAACATGGAAAACAGTGATAGATAAACCCCTCAACCTTTACGCTGAGGAGAAAATCCAACGCGACTTTGACGGGACCAAGCAGAACATTTATGTATTCATGCTCAGCTAGCAACACTGGACATCAACCACACAGCATACGCTAATACCTTTTCATTACTGTCTACTTTCTATGTATAACAGTTCTATTCTTTCTAATAACGTATTAGACAGGAGGACTGTTAGACAGATCGTAACTAATGAACACGGAGAATGTGAGAACTGTGTTGCTTTGGCTGGCGTTCTCAGCACCGTCAAAATAAGTCAAAACAACCAGGATTGCTTACGCCACTTCAGAGTTCCTATTGGCGGTGCGAATGTGACTTTTATTTTGACGGCGCTGAGAACTATTTTTCATTCACTCGTTTCATTCGGTGGGGAAGTATCCATCTACTAGTTCACGAGTTCACACATACAAATAAGTCAGATGGAATAAATGGTATGCATATTTGGCGTGCTGTCCGAGGAGAGGGCTCCGGGCTCGGTATTCGGCCCGAACCCAGAGTACTCCCCCCGTATTGCTGGTTTAGGAAGTAACCAGGCGAGTGTGAGGAGACGGGGTGGTGGAGGGATGCTGAAAAACTGTCGAGGAACGTTGGTGAGTCAAATGAGTATGTATATAGGTCTCCACTCATGCTGATTGGATAGAAATGTTGATTACTGATTGTTGACAGCTGGTTGGAATGATGTGATAATTGGATCAATTATTTGAACGTGCTCCTCCCGAACTTTGTTTATAAAACATCATTTCTAGGAACTATGATAAGGTTCCTCTGGTGCGAAAGCCCCATTGTGTCCCAGGTCTATAACAATTGCCTTTTTCATGAGGAGGAATTGTTTACGGCAGTTTTGCTGTCAAGCATGTCTACTTTTTTTTTTACACAAAAAAAAGGGGGGGGGGTGGGGGGTACAAAGATACATTTGTTAAACACCACTACAAATGCAGGTAAAACAAAGACTTCATTCATTCTCATATATAGTGACATCAGCATTGAAATGTTTTTCTACATCATTTGAAATGTCAAAAGACAGAATGGTGGTTCTGTTCTTGCAGGTTTCTCAGCCACTCAGGAAGCAGCACCAAACAGAGATCCCCATCTCAGACTGTCAGAAGGTATTGTGATGCACGCACAAACTCTTCCACACACATTCTGATTTCTTACAAAATATCTACTTTATTCATTATATTTTTTATATCATTATATACTTTATTATATTTTCCAACGCTCAAGTAAGCTAGGTATTTCCTGTGAATGTGCGGGTTGTCTGATTATTTAGCCGCTTTAGGTAAGTAACCAGAAGAAAAACAAAGCACAGTAAAATTTGTGCTACAAACCAGTTTATTTATGAATATTATAACAAATACTAGTTTGCAATATCAAACAGTATAATGGACTTTTTAGACAGGTAAAATGACTGGAAGACACCCGAAAACTTAACTTAAAACTTGAATAAAATTAACAAAAATCATTACATTGCGTATTTATTAGCAGATAATCTATGGTTAATGTACATTAGAAATGTCATGACAATTCATATATTTTCATTAAAACTTTACAATAAGCTCCCATATATTGACATCAATTAATGAATAAGGTATCATTAAATAACTGAACAATATTTGTATAGCATTTATTGATCTTGGGAAAAACTCATTTCTAAAGGCTATTTTTTTCCTACTGCAAATTAAAGTTAGGTAATGTTAGTTAAATTTAGGTATACATTACTATATTACCCAGATTAATAAATTCTGTAAAAATTGTCAGTTAAACTAATGTTAACACTTTACAATAACATAACATTTGTTAGCATTCGTTAATGCATTAGTTTTCATGAACTAACAATTAAAATCGTTTACCAGCATTTATTACATTTAATATAAATTAATAAACTGTTGTTCATAGTTAATTAATTTGTGTTTATTGATGGAGTTAATGTTACAAATCTGAACCTGAAATATTACAAAAATATATTGTTCATGAAACAAATTAACGAATGGAACCTTATTTTAAGATGTTGTTCTTATGCCTTACCTCGTTTTTTTATTCTATCTGCTAATGATTTATAATGCTATTATAAAGTGTTACTAGTTGTACCAAACTATTCGGTATTCATAGAAACAAAGCTTTGGATTTACACATATATCTTAAATAGTGAGCGTATGTAGGGTGGAGAATCCTCAGGAGTTCAATCTCTGAGATCTCTTTGTTGATTGTGGAAACGCCCTTGAAAAAACTGAACTGAGTGAGAGATGATAGCAGGGTGGAGAAGCTATAGATGTGACAGTTGAACAGGTTGAGACACGAATGTATACACCTGGAAATAGTTTTTTCTTTTTTTTCAGACCAAGGCAATATTGTGTATTGGAACATCTCCTAACAACATTTATTCTCAGATTTGATCCTTGGAATAACTGTTAAAGTTACAGATTTTGTTTTATTTAGAACTCCAGTCTTAATGGGGTGGTTTAATGCCCTTTTCACAAGATGTAAAACAAGTCTCTTATGTCCCCAGAGTGTGTATGTGAAGTTTTAGCTCAAAATACCCCACAGTTCTCTTACGTAGAGTTCTCTCGTACTGCGTCGAAGAACGCTACGGGAAAGTATTTCTTTGTCGAGATTGAAGCCTAAAAATTAATCCTTAATTTTGTAAATATGTAAAACGCTTTTCTATAGCATACAACCCTAGGCGGAGCAATACAGCTCACCCATTGGCTGCTCTGCTAGAAAAGCACAGCCTATGCGAGGCCAGAGACGCTGACCAATGAGGACGCTTCGCGCCCATTCTGCGTCATCTCCGCCGAAACAGGCGCGGCCTAGGCCTATAAATACGAGCATAGCTGTCTAACACACACCGATTTTTCTTAATTCACGAAGCTGCACGCATCGTTGGATTGGATTCGAGCCGCCACAGCCGTCTGATACAGCACCTCAGCAGGACGAGCCCTACCTGAAGCCGCTGGTCATCGCCGCCTTCAGCCGCCGTTCCCTGCTGCGCTTCTCCGGCGTGGATATATCCTTTTATCACTTTGTGTGTGTTTTGTGTGTGTGTTCGCCTACTGCGTCACACACTTTTTCTCACAAAGAGCAGCGAGCGTCTTTTTAAAGATGTCTCGTGTTTCCTGCGGCTCCTGCCGAGCTGCGCTCATCGACGGGGACCACGTGCTTGTGTTTCCTGCTTGGGCGAGGATCATGCAGCTGTCGCTCTCGGTGATGGCGGCTGCCATCATTGCGAAATGATGCCCATCGCGACTCTGCGGACTCGCCTGGCATCTTTCACCGAAGCTGCTAACCCACCCCCTGTAGCGCCGCGCCGTAAAAAGCGCCGCGCTCAGCGGGTTCCGGAACCCCCCGCCACGAGGAGCTCGCCGCCGCTAGCTCCTCTCTCCGCTTCGCTGGAGTCGCTCTTCGACGAACAAAAGCCGCAGCCTGCCGCTTTGTCTGTCATGGACGACGACCAGCTAGCCGCATCTGAGGGGGATGACGACTGCTGTTCGCTTCTCGCTTCGGAGAGCGAGGGATGGGCGAGCTCCGAGGATCTCCCCTCCCCCGCCGCCTCATGAGCGTCGACGGAGAAAGACCAGCATCGATGCGCTTACCGGCTGGATGGCTGTTTTTCTGCAGAGGAACGTACGTTACCGTCCTCACGACCCGCGCCCTTTTCTTCCTGAATTCACGAAGAAATCGCGGAGTCCCGGAAAGCCCCGTCTTCAGCCAGGATGCGCACTTTCTGCTTCGAGGAAAGCTACAGTGTTAAAATCCCGCCGCGGCCGGATTTCACTAAAATGTCTCGCTCGCACAGTCCCAACATACGCGACCGTGCCAGTGTATTTTGCAGTCACCAAATTAGGGATGCTCCGATCCACCTTTTTTGTTTCCGATACCGATTCCGATACCTGCAATTCAATATCGGCCGATACCGAGTTACTGATCCGATACCAGGGCAGTTTTTTTATCAAATTTCTATAACTATGTGTGTTGAACTGATAATCACTCTTTTGTGTGTTAAACACAATCTACTCAATACAGACAACTTCATTATACAAAGAAAAACAACAAATCAAAAAAAACATGACCATAATCTATGACAAAAAATGCTATTATAAACTAGAATAGTGGATAATTAAGCAGTAATATTTAGTCTAGAAAAATCACAAGTGCTCAATAATTGTATTAAATCTGAACATGAAAAAACATTTAGTGGGGAACAAATATGAGAATAAGTGTAACACTAAATCTGGTAAAACGTTACACATTGCTCTTTGTATTGTTGTAAAATACATTCATGAAAAACAAGATAACAAAAATCAAAAAGATTAATTATTTTATAGCCTACTATAAAATGTTTTAAATGTATAGCACAGCGGTTTAATGAGGCAGCAACATGATGGATAGTACAGAACTATACAGAACAGTCTATACAGAACAGTCGCTCGCTGTATTGATATGAAAAGCGGCACACAGCGCTTATGCGCATCACGAGCGCAGAATGATGCGCTTGAAGCAACACGAGTCACAGCGCGCAGCGCGTCGAGTCCACATTGAAGATTTCAAAGCACGAAGGAAAGCCATATTGATGCGTAGAGTATTATACAGTATCTCTATCTAATCAATAGTTTATTTATTATTTTCTTTTAACAGTTTTAAATGTCATTTACTGTGCGCGTGAAGAACAGTTAGCTGCTATAGTGCTCTGACTCAGTGTTGTGAGAGACACCCGGTAGAAGTAGTTACGGTACAGCAAATAAAGTCCAGCAAGATAAAGTTGTTTAATGCAAAACCATAGACCTTTATCTACAGATCAAGTATAATTATAGTAACATTGAATCATCTTGAGAGAGTTTTTCATCGTGTTGACCGTCGTAACCGAACGCGACGCGCTGTTTGATGCTGAATGAAGAATGACTGACAGCCGCAGCGGAGGGAAGAGTTTACGTGATCTTGAATTTAATGACTTAAATATTAATTTATATCTCACATTATACTATATAATGGCTTC
>JARPMJ010008541.1:22500-33734 GCA_033366665.1 Phoxinus dragarum | reverse complement strand
CTGAAACACACACACTCCTGAAACACACTCACTCCTGAAACACACACACTCCTGAAACACACTCCGGAAACACACTCGTGTTCGAAACACTCCTGACACACACTCTGACACACTCCTGAAACACACTCATGTTCGAAACACACTCTGAAACACTCATGTTCGAAACACACTCCTGAAACACACTCCTGAACACACTCCTGAAACACACTCATGTTCGAAACACACTCCTGAAACACACTCATGTTCGAAACACACTCCTGAAACACACACACTCCTGAAACACACTCCTGAACACACTCCTGAAACACACGTGTTTGAAACACACTCCTGAAACACACTCATGTTCGAAACACACTCCTGAACACACTTCTGAAACACACTCCTAAAAAACACACTCATGTTCGAAACACACTCCTGAAACACACTCCTGAAACACACTCCTGAACACACTCCTGAAACACACTCCTGAACGCACTCCTGAACGCACTTCTGAACGCACTCCTGAAACGCACTCCTGAACACACTCCTGAAACACACTCCTGAAACACACTCTTGAAACACACTCCTGAACACACTCCTGAAACACACTCCTGGAACACACTCCTGAAACACACTCCTGAAACACACTCCTGAAACACACTCCTGAAACACTCCTGAACACACTCCTGAAACACACTCCTGAACACACTCCTGAAACACACTCCTGAAACACTCCTGAACACACTCCTGAAACACACTCCTGGAACACACTCCTGAAACGCACTCCTGAACACACACTCCTGAAACACACTCCTGAAACACACTCTTGAAACACACTCCTGAACACACTCCTGAACACACTCCTGAAACACACTCCTGAAACACACTCCTGAAACACACTCCTGAAACACTCCTGAACACACTCCTGAAACACACTCCTGAACACACTCCTGAACACACTCCTGAAACACACTCCTGAACACACTCCTGAAACACACTCATGTTCGAAACACACTCCTGAAACGCACTCCTGAACACACTCCTGAAACACACTCCTGAAACACACTCATGTTCGAAACACACTCCTGAAACGCACTCCTGAAACACACTCCTGAACACACTCCTGAAACACACTCATGTTCGAAACACACTCCTGAAACGCACTCCTGAAACACACTCCTGAAACACACTCATGTTCGAAAACACACTCCTGAACACACTCCTGAAACACACTCCTGAAACACACTCATGTTCGAAAACACACTCCTGAAACACACTCATGTTCGAAACACACTCCTGAAACACACACTCCTGAACACACTCCTGACACACACTCCTGAACACACTCCTGAAACACACTCCTGAACACACTCCTGACACACACTCCTGAAACACACTCCTGAACACACTCCTGACACACACTTCTGAAACACACTCCTGACACACACTCCTGAAACACACCCCTGAACACACTCCTGAAACACACTCCTGAAACACACTCCTGAACACACTCCTGAAACACACTCCTGAACACACTCCTGAAACACACTCCTGAACACACTCCTGAACACACTCCTGAACACACTCCTGACACACACTCCTGACACACACTCCTGAAACACACTCCTGAAACACACTCCTGAAACACACTCCTGACACACACTCCTGAAACACACTCCTGAAACACACTCCTGAAACACACTCCTGAAACACACTCCTGACACACACTCCTGAAACACACTCCTGAACACACTCCTGAAACACACTCCTGAACACACTCCTGAACACACTCCTGAAACACACTCCTGACACACACTCCTGAAACACACTCCTGAACACACTCCTGAAACACACTCCTGAAACACACTCCTGAAACACACTCCTGAACACGCTCCTGAAACACACTCCTGAAACACGCTCCTGAAACACACTCCTGAAACACACTCCTGAACACACTCCTGAACACACTCCTGAAACACACTCCTGAACACACTCGTGTTCAAAACACACTCCTGAAACACTCATGTTCGAAACACACTCCTGAAACACTCATGTTCGAAACACACTCCTGAAAAACACTCCTGAACACACTCCTGAAACACACTCCTGAAACACACTCCTGAAACACACTCATGTTCGAAACACACTCCTGAAACACACTCCTGAACACACTCCTGAAACACACTCATGTTCGAAACACACTCCTGAACACACTCCTGAAACACACTCGTGAACACACTCCTGAAACACACTCCTGAACACACTCCTGAAACACACTCCTGAAACACACTCCTGATACACACTCCTGAAACACACTCCTGAACACACTCCTGAAACAACACTCCTGAAACACACTCCTGAACACACTCCTGAAACACACTCCTGAAACACACTCCTGAAACACACTCCTGAACACACTCCTGAAACACACTCCTGAACACACACTCCTGAAACACACTCATGTTCGAAACACACTCCTGAAACACACTCCTGAACACACTCCTGAAACACACTCCTGAAACACACTCCTGAACACACTCCTGAACACACTCCTGAAACACACTCCTGAACACACTCCTGAAACACACCTCCTGAAACACACTCCTGAACACACTCCTGAAACACACTCCTGAAACACACTCCTGAACCACACTCCTGAAACACACTCCTGAAACACACTCCTGAAACACACTCATGTTCGAAACACACTCCTGAAACACACTCGCTGAACACACTCCTGAAACACATCTCCTGAACACACTCCTGAACACACTCCTGAAACACACTCCTGAACACACTCCTGAACACACTCCTGAAACACTCCTGAACACACTCCTGAACACTCCTGAACACACTTCTGAACACACTCATGTTCGAAACACACTCCTGAAACACACTCCTGAACACACTCCTAACACACTCCTGAAACACACTCCTGAAACACACTCCTGAACACACTCCTGAAACACACTCCTGAACACACTCCTGAAAACACTCCTGAACACACTCTGAAACACACTCCTGAAACACACTCATGTTCAAACACACTCCTGAAACACACTCCTGAACACACTCCTGACACACACTCCTGACACACCACTCCTGACACACACTCCTGACACACACTCCTGACACACACTCCTGACACACACTCCTGACACAACACTCCTGAAACACACTCCTGAACACACTCCTGAAACACACTCCTGAAACACACTCCTGATACACACTCCTGAACACACTCCTGAAACACACTCCTGAACACACTCCTGAAACACACTCCTGAACACACTCCTGAACACACTCCTGAAACACTCCTGAACACACTTCTGAAACACACTCTTGAAACACTCATGTCACGAAACACACTCCTGAACACACTCCTGAACACACTCCTGAACACACTCCTGAAACACACTCCTGAAACACACTCCTGAACACCACTCCTGAAACACACTCCTGAAACACTCATGTTCGAAACACACTCCTGAAACACTCATGTTCGAAACACACTCCTGAACACACTCCTGAACACACTCCTGAAACACACTCCTGAAACACACACACTCCTGAAACACACTCACTCCTGAAACACACACACTCCTGAAACACACTCACTCCTGAAACACACACACTCCTGAAACACACACACTCCTGAAACACACTCACTCCTGAAACACACACACTCCTGAAACACACACACTCCTGAAACACACTCACTCCTGAAACACACACACTCCTGAAACACACACACACTCCTGAAACACACACACTCCTGAAACACACACACTCCTGAAACACACACACTCTTGAAACACACACACTCCTGAAACACACTCACTCCTGAAACACACACACTCCTGAAACACACTCCGGAAACACACTCGTGTTCGAAACACTCCTGACACACACTCCTGACACACACTCCTGAAACACACTCCTGAACACACTCCTGAAACACACTCCTGAACACACTCCTGAAACACACGTGTTCGAAACACTTCTGAAACACACTCCTGAACACACTCCTGAAACACACTCATGTTCGAAACACACTCCTGAAACACTCATGTTCGAAACACACTCCTGAAACACACTCCTGAAAACACACTCCTGAAACACACTCCTGAACACACTCCTGAAACACACTCCTGAAACACACTCCTGAACACACTCCTGAAACACACTCCTGAAACACACTCCTGAACACACTCCTGAAACACACTCCTGAAACACACTCCTGAAACACACTCATGTTCGAAACACACTCCTGAAACACACTCCTGAACACACTCCTGAAACACACTCCTGAAACACATTCCTGAACACACTCCTGAACACACTCCTGAAACACACTCCTGAACACACTCCTGAACACACTCCCTGAAACACTCCTGAACACACTCCTGAAACACTCCTGAACACACTTCTGAAACACACTCATGTTCGAAACACACTCCTGAAACACACTCCTGAACACACTCCTGAACACACTCCTGAAACACACTCCTGAAACACACTCCTGAACACACTCCTGAAACACACTCCTGAACACACTCCTGAAACACTCCTGAACACACTTCTGAAACACACTCCTGAAACACACTCATGTTCAAACACACTCCTGAAACACACTCCTGAACACACTCCTGACACACCTCCTGGACACACACTCCTGACACACACTCCTGACACACACTCCTGACACACACTCCTGACACACACTCCTGACACACACTCCTGAAACACACTCCTGAACACACTCCTGAAACACACTCCTGAAACACACTCCTGATACACACTCCTGAACACACTCCTGAAACACACTCCTGAACACACTCCTGAAACACACTCCTGAACACACTCCTGAACACACTCCTGAAACACTCCTGAACACACTTCTGAAACACACTCTTGAAACACTCATGTTCGAAACACACTCCTGAACACACTCCTGAACACACTCCTGAACACACTCCTGAAACACACTCCTGAAACACACTCCTGACACACTCCTGAAACACACTCCTGAAGACACTCATGTTCGAAACACACTCCTGAACACACTCCTGAACACACTCCTGAAACACACTCCTGAAACACACACACTCCTGAAACACACTCACTCCTGAAACACACACACTCCTGAAACACACTCACTCCTGAAACACACACACTCTGAAACACACACACTCCTGAAACACACTCACTCCTGAAACACACACACTCCTGAAACACACACACTCCTGAAACACACTCACTCTGGAAACACACACACTCCTGAAACACACACACTCCTGAAACACACACACTCTGAAAACACACACCTCCTGAAACACACACACTCTTGAAACACACACACTCCTGAAACACACTCACTCCTGAAACACACACACTCCTGAAACACACTCCGGAAACACACTCGTGTTCGAAACACTCCTGACACACACTCCTGACACACACTCCTGAAACACACTCCTGAACACACTCCTGAAACACACTCCTGAACACACTCCTGAAACACACGTGTTCGAAACACTTCTGAAACACACTCCTGAACACACTCCTGAAACACACTCATGTTCGAAACACACCTCCTGAAACACTCATGTTCGAAACACACTCCTGAAACACACTCCTGAAACACACTCCTGAAACACACTCCTGAAACACACTCCTGAAACACACGTGTTCGAAACACACTCCTGAAACACACCTCATGTTCGAAACACACTCCTGAAACACACTCATGTTCGAAACACACTCCTGAAACACACACACTCCTGAAACACCACTCCTGAACACACTCCTGAAACACACTCCTGAAACACACTCCTGAACACACTCCTGAAACACACGTGTCGAAACACACTCCTGAAACACACTCATGTTCGAAACACACTCCTGAACACACTTCTGAAACACACTCCTAAAAAACACACTCATGTTCGAAAACACACTCCTGAAACACACTCCTGAAACACACTCCTGAAACACACACACTCCTGAAACACATACACACCTGAAACACACACACTCCTGAAACACACACCACCCTCCTGAAACACACACACTCCTGAAACACACACACTCCTGAAACACACTCACTCCTGAAACACACACACTCCTGAAACACACTCCGGAAACACACTCGTTGTTCGAAACACTCCTGACACACACTCCTGACACACTCCTGAAACACACTCATGTTCGAAACACACTCCTGAAAACACTCATGTTCGAAACACACTCCTGAAACACACTCCTGAACACACTCCTGAAACACACTCATGTTCGAAACACACTCCTGAAACACACTCATGTTCGAAACACACTCCTGAAACACACACACTCCTGAAACACACTCCTGAACACACTCCTGAAACACACGTGTTTGAAACACACTCCTGAAACACACTCATGTTCGAAACACACTCCTGAACACCACTTCTGAAACACACTCCTAAAAAAACACACTCATGTTCGAAACACACTCCTGAAAACACACTCCTGAAACACACTCCTGAACACACTCCTGAAACACTCTCCTGAACGCACTCCTGAACGCACTTCTGAACGCACTCCTGAAACGCACTCCTGAACACACTCCTGAAAACGCACTCCTGAACACACTCCTGAAACACACTCCTGAAACACACTCTTGAAACACACTCCTGAACACACTCTGAAACACACTCTGGAACACACTCCTGAAACACACTCCTGAAACACACTCCTGAAACACACTCCTGAAACACTCCTGAACACACTCCTGAAACACACTCCTGAACACACTCCTGAACACACTCCTGAAACACACTCCTGAACACACTCCTGAAACACACTCCTGAAACACACTCATGTTCGAAACACACTCCTGAAACGCACTCCTGAAACACACTCCTGAACACACTCCTGAAACACACTCATGTTCGATACACACTCCTGAAACGCACTCCTGAAACACACTCCTGAACACACTCCTGAAACACACTCATGTTCGAAACACACTCCTGAAACGCACTCCTGAAACACACTCCTGAAACACACTCCTGAAACACACTCATGTTCGAAACACACTCCTGAACACACTCCTGAAACACACTCCTGAAACACACTCATGTTCGAAACACACTCCTGAAACACACTCATGTTCGAAACACACTCCTGAAACACACACTCCTGAACACACTCCTGACACACACTCCTGAAACACACTCCTGAACACCACTCCTGACACACACTCCTGAAACACACTCCTGAACACACTCCTGACACACACTCCTGACACACACTCCTGACATACACTCCTGAAACACACTCCTGAACACACTCCTGAAACACACTCCTGAAACACACTCCTGAACACACTCCTGAAACACACTCCTGAACACACTCCTGAAACACACTCCTGAACACACTCCTGAACACACTCCTGAACACACTCCTGAAACACACTCCTGACACACACTCCTGAAACACACTCCTGAACACACTCCTGAAACACACTCCTGAAACACACTCCTGAAACACACTCCTGACACACCACTCCTGAAACACACTCCTGAAACACACTCCTGAAACACACTCCTGAAACACACTCCTGAAACACACTCCTGAACACACTCCTGAAACACACTCCTGAACACACTCCTGAACACACTCCTGAAACACACTCCTGACACACACTCCTGAAACACACTCCTGAACACACTCCTGAAACACACTCCTGAAACACACTCCTGAACACACTCCTGAAACACACTCCTGAACACGCTCCTGAAACACACTCCTGAAACACGCTCCTGAAAACACACTCCTGAAACACACTCCTGAACACACTCCTGAACACACTCCTGAAACACACTCCTGAACACACTCGTGTTCAAAACACACTCCTGAAACACTCATGTTCGAAACCACACTCCTGAAACACTCATGTTCGAAACACACTCCTGAAACACACTCCTGAACACACTCCTGAAACACACTCCTGAAACACACTCCTGAAACACACTCATGTTCGAAACACACTCCTGAAACACACTCCTGAACACACTCCTGAAACACACTCCTGAACACACTCCTGAACACACTCCTGAAACACACTCCTGAACACACTCCTGAAACACACTCCTGAACACACTCCTGAAACACACTCCTGAACACACTCCTGAACACACTCCTGAAACACACTCCTGAAACACACTCCTGAACACACTCCTGAAACACACTCCTGAAACACTCTTGAACACACTCCCTGAAACACACTCCTGAAACACACTCCTGAACACACTCCTGAAACACACTCCTGAAACACACTCATGTTCGAAAACACACTCCTGAAACACACTCCTGAACACACTCCTGAAACACACTCCTGAAACACACTCCTGAACACACTCCTGAACACACTCCTGAAACACACTCCTGAACACACTCCTGAAACACACTCCTGAAACACACTCCTGAACACACTCCTGAAACACACTCCTGAAACACACTCCTGAACACACTCCTGAAACACACTCCTGAAACACACTCCTGAAACACACTCATGTTCGAAACACACTCCTGAAACACACTCCTGAACACACTCCTGAAACACACTCCTGAAACACATTCCTGAACACACTCCTGAACACACTCCTGAAACACACTCCTGAACCACTCCTGAACACACTCCTGAAACACTCCTGAACACACTCCTGAAACACTCCTGAACACACTTCTGAAACACACTCATGTTCGAAACACACTCCTGAAACACACTCCTGAACACACTCCTGAACACACTCCTGAAACACACTCCTGAAACACACTCCTGAACACACTCCTGAAACACACTCCTGAACACACTCCTGAACACACTCCTGAAACACTCCTGAACACACTTCTGAAACACACTCCTGAAACACACTCATGTTCGAAACACACTCCTGAAACACACTCCTGAACACACTCCTGACACACACTCCTGACACACACTCCTGACACACACTCCTGACACACACTCCTGACACACACTCCTGACACACACTCCTGAAACACACTCCTGAACACACTCCTGAAACACACTCCTGAAACACACTCCTGATACACACTCCTGAACACACTCCTGAAACACACTCCTGAACACACTCCTGAAACACACTCCTGAACACACTCCTGAACACACTCCTGAACACACTTCTGAAACACACTCTTGAAACACTCATGTTCGAAACACACTCCTGACACACTCCTGAACACACTCCTGAACACACTCCTGAAACACACTCCTGAAACACACTCCTGAACACACTCCTGAAACTCACTCCTGAAAACACACTCCTGATACACACTCCTGACACACACTCCTGACACACACTCCTGACACACACACTCCTGAAACACACTCCTGAAACACACTCCTGAACACACTCACTGAAACACACTCCTGAAAACACACTCCTGAAACACACTCCTGATACACACTCCTGAAACACACTCCTGAAACACACTCCTGACACACACTCCTGAAACACACTCCTGAACACACTCCTTATACACACTCCTGAAACACACTCCTGAAACACACTCCTGAGACACACTCCTGACACACACTCCTGAACACACTCGTGTTCAAAACACACTCCTGATACACACTCCTGATACACACTCCTGATACACACTCCTGATACACACTCCTGAACACACTCCTGAAACACAGTCCTGAAACACACTCCTGAAACCACACTCCTGAAACACACTCCTGAAACACACTCCTGAAACACACTCCTGAAACACACTCCTGAACACACTCCTGAAACACACTCCTGAACACACTCCTGAAACACACTCCTGAACACACTCCTGATACACACTCCTGAAAACACACTCCTGATACACACTCCTGAAACACACTCCTGAAACACACTCCTGAACACACTCGTGTTCATAAACACACTCCTGACACACACTTCCTGACACACACTCCTGACACACACTCCTGACACACACTCCTGACACACACTCCTGACACACACTCCTGAACACACTCCTGACACACACTCCTGACACACACTCCTGACACACACTCCTGACACACACTCCTGACACACACTCCTGAAACACACTCCTGAACACACTCCTGAAACACACTCATGACACACACTCCTGAAACACACTCCTGAACACACTCGTGTTCAAAACACACTCCTGAAACACACTCCTGAAACACACTCCTGAAACACACTCCTGAACACACTCGTGTTTCAAAACACACTCCTGAAACACACTCCTGAAACACACTCCTGAACACACTCCTGAAACACACTCGTGTTCAAAAACACTCCTGAAACCACACTCCTGAACACACTCCTGAACACACTCCTGAACACACTCCTGAACACACTCCTGAACACACTCCTGAACACACTCCTGAAACACACTCCTGAACACACTCCTGAAACACACTCGTGTTCAAAAACACACTCCTGAACACCACTCCTGAAACACACTCCTGAACACACTCCCTGAAACACACTCATGTTCGAAAACACACTCCTGAACACTCCTGAAACACACTCCTGAAACACACTCCTGAAACACACTCCTGAACACACTCGTGTTCAAAAACACACTCCTGAAACACACTCCTGAAACACACTCCTGAAACACACTCCTGAACATACTCCTGAAACACACTCATGTTCGAAACACACTCCTGAACACACTCCTGAAACACACTCGTGTTCAAAACACACTCCTGAACACACTCCTGAAAACACACTCCTGAACACACTCCTGAAACACACTCGTGTTCAAAACACACTCCTGAAACACACTCCTGAACACACTCCTGAAACACACTCCTGAAACACACTCCTGAAACACACTCCTGAACACACTCGTGTTCAAAACACACTCCTGAAACACACTCCTGAAACACACTCCTGAACAAACTCCTGAAACACACTCGTGTTCAAAACACACTCCTGACACACACTCCTGAAACACACTCCTGAACACACTCCTGAACACACTCCTGAACACACTCCTGAAACACTCCTGAACACACTTCTGAAACACACTCCTGAACACACTCCTGAAACACACTTGTGTTCAAAACACACTCGTGTTCAAAACACACTCCTGAAACACACTCGTGTTCAAAACACACTCCTGAAACACACACACTCCTGAAAACACACACACTCCTGAAACACAAAACACTCCTGAAACACACACACTCCTGAAACACACACACTCGT
>JARPMJ010008541.1:15000-17500 GCA_033366665.1 Phoxinus dragarum | reverse complement strand
CAGGACACACACACACAGGACACACACAGGACACACACAGGACACACACAGGACACACACAGGACACACACACACAGGACACACACAGGACACACACAGGACACACACACACACACACACAGGACACACACACACACACACACACACAGGACACACACACACAGGACACACACAGGACACACACAGGACACACACAGGACACACACAGGACACACACAGGACACACACACACACACACAGGACACACACACACACACACACACACACACAGGACACACACACACAGGACACACACACACACACACAGGACACACACAGGACACACACAGGACACACACACACAGGACACACACAGGACACACACAGGACACACACAGGACACACACACACACACACAGGACACACACACACACACACAGGACACACACAGGACACACACAGGACACACACAGGACACACACACACAGGACACACACAGGACACACACAGGACACACACACACAGGACACACACAGGACACACACAGGACACACACAGGACACACACAGGACACACACACACACACACAGGACACACACACACACACACACACACACAGGACACACACAGGACACACACAGGACACACACACACAGGACACACACACACAGGACACACACAGGACACACACACACAGGACACACACACACAGGACACACACAGGACACACACACACACACACACAGGACACACACACACACACACACAGGACACACACACACACACACACAGGACACACACACACACACACAGGACACACACAGGACACACACAGGACACACACAGGACACACACACACAGGACACACACAGGACACACACAGGACACACACAGGACACACACACACAGGACACACACAGGACACACACAGGACACACACACACAGGACACACACAGGACACACACAGGACACACACAGGACACACACACACAGGACACACACAGGACACACACAGGACACACACACACAGGACACACACAGGACACACACACACACACACAGGACACACACACACACACACACACACACACACACACAGGACACACACAGGACACACACAGGACACACACACACAGGACACACACACACAGGACACACACAGGACACACACACACAGGACACACACACACAGGACACACACAGGACACACACACACACACACAGGACACACACACACACACACACACAGGACACACACAGGACACACACAGGACACACACAGGACACACACACACAGGACACACACAGGACACACACAGGACACACACACACAGGACACACACAGGACACACACAGGACACACACACAGGACACACACACACACACACACACACAGGACACACACAGGACACACACAGGACACACACAGGACACACACACACACACACAGGACACACACACACACACACACACACACACAGGACACACACAGGACACACACACACAGGACACACACAGGACACACACAGGACACACACACAGGACACACACACACACACACACACACAGGACACACACAGGACACACACAGGACACACACAGGACACACACACACACACAGGACACACACAGGACACACACACACACACACAGGACACACACACACACACAGGACACACACAGGACACACACACACACACACAGGACACACACACACACACACACAGGACACACACAGGACACACACACACACAGGACACACACACACACAGGACACACACAGGACACACACACACACAGGACACACACACACACACACAGGACACACACACACACACACAGGACACACACACACACACACAGGACACACACAGGACACACACACACACACACAGGACACACACACACACACACACAGGACACACACAGGACACACACACACACAGGACACACACACACACAGGACACACACAGGACACACACAGGACACACACAGGACACACACACACACACACAGGACACACACACACACACACAGGACACACACAGGACACACACAGGACACACACACACACACACACAGGACACACACACACACACACAGGACACACACAGGACACACACAGGACACACACAGGACACACACAGGACACACACAGGACACACACAGGACACACACACACACACACACAGGACACACACAGGACACACACACACACACACAGGACACACACACACACACACAGGACACACACAGGACACACACAGGACACACACAGGACACACACAGGACACACACAGGACACACACAGGACACACACACACACACACAGGACACACACACACACACACAGGACACACACAGGACACACACAGGACACACACAGGACACACACACACACACACACACAGGACACACACACAGGACACACACAGGACACACACAGGACACACACAGGACACACACAGGACACACACACACACACACAGGACACACACACAGGACACACACAGGACACA